>JANHGN010019592.1:51705-72217 GCA_024605025.1 Megaceryle maxima | reverse complement strand
AGAAAAAAAAAAAAAAAAAAAAAAAAAAAAAAAAAAAAAAACACAACAAAAACAAAAAACAAACAAAAAAAAAAAACCCAAAAAAAACCCCCAAAAAACAAAAACCCAAACCACATTAAGTTAGGTTTTACTTTGCAACCTGCACTAACTAACAAGTTAGGTAGAGCAAAATCCCAAGCTTGCATAAGCTAATTTATCATAAACTTTCTGATATGATACAACACTATCAGCAAGGAAGAACTTAGAGAGTTTACAAGTTTTATAAGCTTTTTATTTATGTTAAAGAAAGAAAAGAGATAGCTTGGGTTTTTTTCAGCACTACATCTGCTTCCTGGTGACTACCATCGCGCCTAGCGACTACTTCAGAATCAATCCTTTTTTCATAGAGACAAAAAAAGTATCCTTCTCAAACTTCCCAGAGCCACAACCGCAAAGAGGACGCACCTGACTGCAGAGTAGCGCACACCCCCCTCCTCTGGAGGAAGCACAGCGCATGCCGCCCCTCCCACCCTACACTTTTGTCTCTCTGGAACCCACGACGGGCTTTAAAAACACGCGAAAAAGCAAACGCAGCTCAGGTCTGCGCGTCCCCGCCCCTGCCCACGGCCTAGGGCATAAGCGGCCGCTGACTCCACAGCGGAGCCGTCTCTCTCCCACCTTCCTTCTCAGCAACGGCTCTACACCGACCTCCAAGGCGGGACGCAGGGCCCCCAGCAGCGGGAGGAGGTCGGCAGGACCTGCGGCGGGAGCCAGAAGGGGGCTTCCCGCAACCCCAGCACAAGGGCTAGGGCGCGAGCCCCCCACCCCGGGGCCGTCAGCGCCAAAGGACGACGCCGCGAGACCGCCGCCCTCCCAGCAGAAGACCCCCCCGGCGACAGCCAGGGAAGACCCACCTGCCCTGCTCTGCCCCGTCACAGCGACTCCGGGCCGCCGGTGGAGGCGGCCGGTTCTCTAGGTAATTCGTCCGGCAGGAAACAAGCCCTGCACATGGCGCTGTACGCTTTCAGAGTGGTGGGGGGCAGCAGTGTGTGTAGTTTACGAGGCTGCTTTGCCTGTTTCTACCCGGGCAATAGTGGCATTTGCACCGGCAGGAAGAGGAGCCGTGGTCGAGGCCTGACGCCGTCTCCATGGAGACCGGTGGCTCTCTGGAGCTGCGAGACTGCCGCCGGGCTCAGTAAGTAGCGGCCCCGGCGGCCCACCAGCGCTTCTTCCCGGCCCGAGGCGAGCGGGAACATCTTTTCACCCTTACTTTCCCTCAGGGGTTTAGTCTCCAGGTGCGAGGATACTCCGAGGTCCACCGTTCCCTCCCTCGCCCGCTGCTCGGGAGCCCGGGCCGCCCCACACCCCCTTTCCCGTCAGGGACTCCACCTCCGGGTGTGGGGAGACCCGGGGCGCACCCAATCCGGTTTGATTTCCTTCGCCACAGGTCTTCCAACCCTCCTTTCCCGCCCCAGAGGCAGAGCTTAGCTCCGACATCGGAACACCTTGAGCCCGCCGGCTCCCCGGGGAACGGCTCGGCATATGGTTGACACGCTGTCGGCTTCCCCTGACCAGCTGCTCTGGGCAGTGTGTGTCTGAGGAGAAAACCGCGGTTGTAACGGTCACTATCCTGCCTCCTTCTCGCCTCCCTTACAAGTTGTGCCGACCCTGGGTACGGAGTAAGATGATTTATTTCTAGAAAGTACTTGTCCTAAAGGGGAATGACGAGCATCTTCTTAATGAAAAAAATAAAGCTCAGGAAGCAGACTTTTGATTACGTAAGGCTGTTTCCTCTTATGAAAGAAAGATTAGGTTGGTACTGTAGACTCAGCCTTTGTAATCTCACTGCTGGGTAGCAAAATCCCTAAATATTAGTCCAGGTAAACTCAGTTTATACCTTTAAATGTATAGCTTATGTTATAAAAGTATGTGTAGCATACTTCCTTTGACAATATTTTAATGAAATACGTTAGAATTAAGCTATCTTTTTGTAAGTTTTCATATTCTTTCAACTGTTTAAGTAGAGCCGCAACAAGGCTGTACAGATGTCGGTGGGAACAACTGGGAGTGCTGTTCCTGGCATATTGTTCCCCTTAACCATCAGCGCAACGGGTGTGGGACAATCAGGGCTGAGAAATAAACGAAGAAGTTATTTAAAGTTTAATATGGATGGTAGAGAAGCAAGAGACTTTCTGGGTAGATGAGAAAAATACCAAATCTACAAAGTTACTCAAGCCATTCATGTCAGTTTGATTGGTTTTGTTTGGGGTTTTTTGGTCTTTCCTGGTCATCAGTATCTTACAAAACAGTGGGTGGGTTGGGATTTTGCCCTCTTCTGCACCTTTGTAGGTAAGGTCAACCTTGTAATATGAATGTCTGTAGGTGTCAAAAGGCAAAGACACAATTGTCTTTGCCCTTGGACAATGAAAGTATGAGCTCAGAAACAATCCAGCTCCTCTGTCAATGTGATGTTAACTTCTGCAGCATCAGTGTGATTAAGTAGATTTCACTTAAGTCCTTGAATTATAGATAGTGTGTGAGCTAATTTGCATAGTCACTTTTGAAATTAGCATTTACCTCTCTATCAGAGGTTTCAGTATGAGTTGCCTTCTTTGTTTTGCTTTTAATCAACCCTTGTGTGACTTGGAATGGCCCACAGCACTTAATATACTCCCTTGAGCCATTGGTTGGGGCTGATACATGAGCTAGTCCTGTTGTTGTGAAGGGGGGAAATTAGAAGGAAAAATGTAAAAGATGTGTCAATATCTTGGAGATTGGTTACTACACCTGTGCTTTTGCCACAAGTGGTTGATATCCTCTTAGAGACCAGACACTTTTACAATATCCACTTTTATCCTGTATGCACAAAATTCTCAAATGTTATGTATAGTTTTTTCCATTTTAAGTCATTAAAGGATTTATGTCTGAAGTCAGCTCATAGTTTTAACTCAGAGTTACGTGTGAGATTGTGAGCATTTGTATTCAACAGTATAATTATCTGTTGGGTTCATTGTTCTATATAAAATTGACTATAAATGTTAAGGAATTATCTCTGAAGTCAGTGGCACAATTTTGGAAGTGAAATACTCATTCTTCTCTGTGCCTGTTTAGCAGTCCTGTCAAAGTAAAAGAAAATAGGCCATTTAATATAATGGTTTTGTGTTCATGGGCTGCAAGCTGTGTAACTATGAAATGAAATCACTGCAGGATTATCTGGCCTTGTTTGGTATTACAATCTTTGTGTCTCAGTTTCCCTTTTAATCTCCAGTTTCAGAAATCACAATGTTTTGTTTGGAGTAGTCTTAGCTAATCTTACGCTGTCTGGTTATAATGACTTTTGAAGCTGTTGATCAATCTCAAGCCTATTTGATAATTTTTTGTAGCAAAATTAAGTTATTTCAAGACTTGTTAAAATCAAATGGGTACATAGGGGAGAGAGAACAGGGCAAAACAGAGTGAACCCAAATGCTACCTATTGCTTTTGGCAGCTACTGAATGGCAAGTCAGAATATAGTTCAAACTATCCATAGGATTTGCCATTTTTCTCCTTCTGTCAGCAAAACAAAAGTGGGTAAGTGACAGGCAAGTGTGGCGAGCTTACCATGAAAGTCTAGGATGTGTGGAGACAGAAAATGAAGTTGTACAAGATCTGTGACTGTTGTCCCTGAATGGGAGCTATAGGACCCATATCTATAAGAAACTAGGCATAGTTAGTTGCTTAAGTATCTGAAAGTATTATGTAAGTATGTATAGGTTTCACTGGAGCTGGAAACCTAAATGATAACACTTCAGTAGATGCTTTATTTAAAACTGCCACATTACTGTGCTGTGTTATCACAGAATTATAAGGAAAACTGGACTACTGCCTTGCATACTAATACAGTCAAGGATGAGTACAAATGGACTAGTCCCTTGTTATTTTATTCTTTTCAAAAACAGCTGAAACATCCTGACTTTTTTCACTTTTAACTAACTTTTTTACTTCTGAAGACAACTTTGAAAAACTTCAGTGTTCTTCAGAGGAGTAAGGCTTTTTTGGCGTTTTCTGGTTGTATTGGTTTTATAATGCTATATATGTGTGCAAAAGAGTGATGCATGGGCAATACGAAAATCAGAAGGCAGATCTGTCTAAGGTTACTTAACATCTAGAATATTCAGAATATCTGAGAAATTACAATTTTTGCAACAAATACCTTTTTATAGTTGGAAAGCCAAAGTGATTTAGTATAATTTTAATCTGGACAAACATGTCCTTAACTGGACAGCACTTCTGTTTGTTAAACTTCAGCATGCACTATAGTGCTGTTCTTGATACCAAGCACTCCACTTGAATTAGTCTGATAGCTCACTTATTTAATCACTTGATTTTCTGAAGGCCCAGTCTTCTTGGCTTTCTTGACTTGCAACTAAGAAGTAGGATTTAGGTGAATAAAGTCTGAAGCACTAGATTACCTAGTGTGAATTTTTAGGCATTGCAGGACTGTTCTAAGTCCAGTATGTTCTGTCTGGCTGTCAATATAAAAGATGAAATATTCCTCACTTGTGAGCAGGCTGTTTCAACAGCTAATCATCCTGCTGTTAAAATTTGTCCCTAATTCTAAACTTGAATTTGCTTGGGTTCTATTTCCAGCCATCAATTCTTCTTACCCCTTTTCCCTTGAACTGTAGTGGTTTAGCATTGGATATATACCAACATAAACAAGCATTGAATATTTATTTGGTTTTGATAAATTTAAGTGACTGAGCATGTTTAAGTCATTCACAGATATTTTGTCTTAAATGAATTTTGTAGTCCTTCATTCTTCCAACTTTTCAATATGGCAATTAAGAATACAATATTTCACTTTGGGGTCTTACTGATACTTCTGATGTACTGTGCTCAGTCAGACTGTTTAAGTCAGTATATGAGAATTTTTTTCAGATTAAGTTTTCTGTCAAAGCTATAGTAGACAGCTGACTCAAAAGAATGGTTTAAGTGAAAATTCTGAATTCTGTCTCTTGGGAACAATTGTTTGGTCTGTGAAACATAATTTGTTCAACTTTGAACAATGCTGGACTTATTTTTTGTAATCTAGATAGGATTGTTTAAAGTCTAGATAGGATATTTTAAAACTGATTAATGGACTTCTGTTTTCATTTTAAGGAAAAAACTGCGGAGAACTAACTGAATGTCAGGTTCTTCCAGAATTTTCTTTAATTGGGTCAGATTTGTCAACAGTAAAAAAAGTTTTATCTCCCAGGAGATGTGGATATGATAGACTAAATGTCATAATGATGTGAATAAATGAGATGTAACATGAACTGAAAATATATGTTTTCCATTAAATTTCCACAAAAATGACTGAGAATGTCTTGGGAATTATTTAAGCAATTTACAATATTGTTTAAAAAAAGGTACATCTGGGCACACTGAATACAGTCTTTTGTCGTTCATTACCAATGTATTTAATGAGGGCTTTTTTAAGTGATAGATAGTTAAGGTAACAGACAAGTGACAGATTGTTTGTCTTTGATGATTTCCCTATTTCAGGCCCATTACAAAGCAATTAGAAATCTGACAGCATTTTTACTCTGCATTACTGATCATCTAAAGTGATGAGAAATGAGGTGATGAATATTAATTGTATATTTTCATATAATTATCATAAATTATTACCTTGTCTAGTGTGCTTCAGGTAGAGTAAAATCAATGGATGAAAATTCAGTTAAATATGATAATTTGAAAGATTTCATGACTTAGTTTTTGTCTTTAAAGTGCAGTGTCAATCAGCCTAAACCAGGTGTACATTAACTGAGGTAAAGACAAAGATACTCATACCTTTCCTCACTTTACTAATGCTGATCAGCATGGCATTAACTCTTGTGCCCTGTGACAAATTATTTATCTCTATTTTGTAGCCTGCCATTTACTGTTTGTTCATTAAAACCTTGTTAAAAGCCATGCACTTGGCTGAACTAAGAACCAGCTATTTTCATCTTCTTTTTGTTCATTTGCTATATAAGCAGTCTAACAGATGACTTATTCACATTGTGCTCCTATTCTCTGAACTTCTATGCACATATCTGACCCAGTGAAGTGTGTGAATTGGAAGAATCAAAACCAAATAATTATGTCACTAAGTCTATTAGAATCCACGTACTTAAATTTGCACATGCAGTTTTTATTAGACTTTATGTTTTTATCTTGATTTTGTCAATGCTTGACTTTACAAATTGATAATTTAAACTGAAAAATCACATTAACATTTTAGCTTCAAAAACTAGCTATGTTAGTAAGTTAGTAAGAATGAGTGGAGTGTTTTCCTATATTGGCAAACCTCACAACAAGCTACTGTCTTAGAGCTGCATCTATCAGTATGAAAACTTAGCAGCCAAACAGGTATAAATATGTAGCCCTCTATTTCTGATAGTGGCCAGCAGTGGAATGTAAACGTACTAAGAAGCAGCACTAGTGCAGAGAAATGGATCAGGTGCTAAATCCTTGGAGATGTGAATTCTTATGTGTATTAAATTATTCCCTGGGTCAACAATATGTAGTTACTAGCACACTATTGTCTAAAATTAAGGGTCTCGTTCATCAATAGTCTAACATTACTTGGTTACCCTTTGTCAATATGGCACATTCTAATCCTTATTTTTATTGTAATGGGATTTCCTTTAAGACTATAGCGTGACTATATACTGTCCTGCTATAACAGGCCTTATTACCCTACTGATTGCCTGTGAATTAAAAAGGTAACATGATGAGGCTGGTGCCACCATATCCTTACTGCTGAGGCCTCATTCTCCTTTTAATGAATCTTATTTATGCTGTCTGAAGTCAAGGTATAACTCTGTTCATGTTTACATTATACACACATAATCAATTTCTTTTCAACTGTTGCATTGCAGTACATTACTCAGTAAATGTTTTTATATGTTGTCATTTCAGTCCCAGTTTTGTCATGTAGGCTCAATAGAAATAAAGAATTGCATCATGCTCTGGGAGATTCTAAGAAGGGAGTGCTACTCTGTGATACACATTGACTTAATAGCCCTCTGCATAACCAAAGAGTGACATTTTATGCCTTTTTTTTTTCATCTCTGCCATAGAACACAGAACAGTTTTAATATCCATCCACTTTCTCAGTATTAAAATTGCAGTTATGCCTGGATTGCATGTGGATTTCTCAAACAAAAGCACCACTTCCTGTCTGTCTTGGACATGTGTTCACATTCTGCATAGTTACATGCTGCTAACCATGTGTATAAAGCCACATGCTATATCATATTTTTTCTTTAAGTTCCTGTAATGAAAAGATGGAATAAGATTCCTTTTGCTGATAGAGTTTGATCTTTATTCTGATAAACGTAAGCCAGATATTCAGATGTTTGAAAACCCATTTGAGAAACAGACATGTTTGATGTCACAGTGGTTACTTGCTAATGCAAACTGCAGTATACACAAAGGCAAGGGACTAACAACTTCAATGTCTATAAAGCTTGCAAACATGACAGATTGACACTATTTCACAGTTTATGTTAAAACCAGCTTCTTGAGAAAGATGATTGTAAAATGAAGTACTTAGTGCTAGTATTCAGATCCATTTTATTTTAATCAGCTTCTGAGACAACAGGGTATGTTTCCACACATTTGTTGATGAGGAGCACTGGGCTATTTGCTTATTTTGAGATACAGTTTATAATTTATCATACTTTTGTTGAGCATTTTTCCATTACGTGGCTTATTTTAAAGACTAAAGTAATTGCCAAGTATGGCAACAAGTAATAAAATACCTTTTGGTACTGAAGGAAAGAATATAGTTGCTGTACTTGAAATACTACTTCATTATATATTCCTCTATTTGATATACTTTTCAGTCTTAGCTTAAGCAAAATTCCTGTTGTCTCTTTGGTGTGAACTGAAAGGTGTAGTTTGAAGACAGTTATGCTGATCTAATGACTAGCTGTCACTGAAAGTGGTAACATTCTTCTGCCATTCCTTTTTTCACCCACTTCAGTCGTGTTCTTGCCGCCCTTGCATCAGTACTGCCATTCATGTGATGGCATTATTTCACAGAGTGAAATAATTCATGGGGATAAATGAGTAAAAATCTAATTCTGCCAAAAAAATTATTTTTTTCTGCCGATTTAGCCCTACTGAACAGGTTTGTCATGGGTCAGTGCCAGCAAGGAGGAGGTAGCTGGAGAACTTGGACAAGACAAGGGGAAGGGTTGAAGGGGGGAGCGAGTCTGCCCATTTTGATGTCACCCAGCCTTTAGATCTTATAACATTAAAAATATGTTTCAGCAACATTGTGGGGTTTTTAGCTCATAAAATTACTCAGTTCTACTTATTGCCTTATTGTTACCTTAATGTTGATTTGGGGGGGGGGTGCTGTCATATTTCAGGCAAGTTCAGGGCCCATTGTACTAGATCCTGTACCAACATATAATTGAAAAAATTCATATGAACAAAAAATATGTAGATTATTTAACAAAATATACTTCAAACACAAACATTCATTTAAGAAATGTATAACAGTCCTGCAAAGAAGCATATGTACTTCTATTTGCACTGAAGAAATGAACATTTTGTGCTTTATATTAAGCAACTGTGTAAGTGTGCAGGAATTCTCTTAAAATGTAAAGGTCAGCTTCAGAGTTGCTTTAGCACTTCCTGCTACTTTTAGTTTTACTGGTAACTGTGATTGCTAAGCTGTTGTAGGTATCAATCCATAAACTCTTGTCTGACAAATAGTATAGCTGATTGTAAATGTACAGTGTTCCTTTTCATTAAAATAAAACATATATTCAAATGTTGGTCTTCATACAATATTAAGGCAAGCACACACTTTTTAAGAGCTTATTTTGTACAGTTTTGTCAACATAGTTTTTGCAGTAACACCATGAAAGATTCACAGGTTTTTTTTTCTCACAGGTAACTTGCTCATCACTTGGCAGAATGAATGCATAAAGTATAATTTAAGGGTTTCTCAACTGACCAATCTGTATCAATTGATTATATGTAAAATATTAGACTGTATATATGGCCAAAAGACAGAGATCTGGTTTAGATTTATGTAAATTTTGACCTGGATTCAGGTCATTTTATGTGAAGTTGAATCACATCTGTTTTCTCCTAAATGGAAAAAAAATTAACCGTTCCTGTTAAAAAGAATAAAATAATTACAGAGGTCCTGAGTTCTTGATAATGTCTTTTTAGAAACAACTTCTGAAACACAGTAATTGTTCCATTTTAATAGAGGTAGTGGGCATAGGGAACAGCAGGGAGAAGTCAAGGAGAGAAGAGATGGTTTTATTGAAAATCTGTATGACTTGATTTCAGGTGTTTCTGATTCAATTGTATATCCAGATAATCAGACTAATCTGAGTCTACAGAGAATGTATTTTCTCTCTATTCTTAGCCTCCAAATTTCCCTTTCTATTTCAAATCTTGCTACTCCAGGAATTGGAAATATGCAAAGTATATATGCATCCAAATGAAACTGTCTGAACCTCACCATGCTCTCAAAAGCTGTAAAGAAAATTATGTTAAAAGATTGGTTCAATTTTTGAATCCGTATTTAATCATCAGTCTTAACAATTAACAAAAAGCTTATGCTTTCATTTTTGCTACAATCTTTTGTACTTCTAAATAAGAAATAGCAAACAACAAAAGTCTAAGCGCTCAGGAAAAACACCATATGGCATGTGCATCATCACAAAAATATGATGAGCTCTAAACTTTGAAAATGTCTTCATACCACGTGGATGCACAAACCTACATTGGCAAAAAATGCGTGAGTTAAAGCCATGGCAACTTTTCACTCACGTCATTTGTTAAAGATGCTTAATTTTCTGTTGTGTGCTGTCCTAAATTGTAAAAATGTAATTGAGTAACCTAAAGGTGAATGGAGGTAAAACACTTACAATATTTTTATACTTTTTCTGTGTAGTATACAGCTTGGCAATCTCAGCTTCACTCAAGTAAGGGGAAAAATATCTCAAACTCCTACAGATGTGTTGATTTTCAACTTTTGTCTTTAAAATTTTAGTTCTTTCAGTGTTTGAGTCCTTTATTCTGGATCTATCTGCAGCTGACCTGGAATCTGTAAAATAATTTTGTTTTTTCATGTATCTTTGGCTCTTTAGATACCAGTTCTTCCTCTTTGGTCAGACAGCAAACCATAATGCCATCATGGTGTCAATAACTGATTTCAGTCAGGAGAGTTTTGAGCAAAGAATGCTTAAGAATGATTAGAAATAAGATACTGTATGCATTTATTGAAAGGAAGAGATCCCATTGTGTTGTGAAAGCTCTCACAAGAGTGCAGCAGGGATTGGCCACTCTCTGGGGATCAGGGACCTGGCCATGCCTGCTATCCAGCTGGGATGGCAGCCAGGGCACCCAGAGACTGGGTCATCAGGTGAGCCCAGGGTGAGAGCAAGGAATAGGAGTCAAAAAAACCAGGGTCAGGACCATGTCTGGTGACAGGGTCAGGCACAGCCACTGGTCACCAGATCAAGCTGTGAAGTCAGCCTGTGGGCTGGTGGCAGGCCCCAGATCAGCGGGGCCCATGGCATGGGTAGGGGCACGGCTGCCATGTGGGTGGGGCTGTGTCATAGGCAAGGCTGAGCACTAGAGCTTCAGCTTGAAAGCAGCTCCTACAGAAGGGAACCAGCCTTGGCCGAAGCTTTCCTGCAGAGTTGTCTGGCAGCTCCCTGTGGACACCAGAGGGAAGGAGGGGTGGCCCTCAGCTGCAATATCTCTGCGCTGGCCTGGAGCCCAGCAGACAAACCCCCAGGATGAGGATGCAATCAGGGCCCTTACAGCCATTTAAGATCCCAAGGTGCTGCTACCCTTTTTTCTCTGCCTCACAGAAGAGCATGGGAGCAGATGGTAGCCACTTTAACTGTGCAAGTATATGTGACACTGCGGTTCCAAACTTTTACAGCTTTTTATTTACATTATCTACCTTGCTAGTAAAACTGTGCTATGATGGCTCAATTATCAATTTCTTGTTAGTGTTTGTTTTGGTCAAGGAAATGCATGTTCTTATTTTCCATAGTGCGGCAGCATCACTCCTCAGGCAGTTGAGTAGGTTTTGTTTCAGGCACTGAAAGAAAATTTCATTTTTCTGGCATTTGGGGTGAGACAGAGGCAGCATACTGGGTTCTGTCTAGTTTCTTGACTAAGTAAAATGAGATTGTAAATGCTGTCAGATTATTGTGTTATCCAGAAAAGATTGTTTAAACATTTTTTTTTTGCTGCATTAGGCACCAGTTGCCTAGCTGATAAGTATAGTTTATTTTCTTCTCTTTGGGGTGCTGAAGAAAAATCTTTCATGGTCAGAGGTCTGTGGGATGCCAGGGTTTCAGTGGGGAAGTGACAGAGAAAGGAGTAGCAGTTTGTTTCTATTCATTGGCTCAGAGATCCAGGATAAAATTTTCATTCAAGCCTTTGGCAAAATTCCCAACAATTTTAGTGGGACATGAGTTTCACACACAGCCAGTACTTATCAGGTTATAACTCAGGGTGTGCGCATTTAGAATGGACTGTAGTTTTGTGATAGACTGTAATTAGAAAGAATATTAGAAGAAAAGATTTAATTTTCCTAATAAAAGGATCCCTTTTTCTTTCCAACTGCTGTAAGTTGAGAACAAGTTAGTTTAGTTGGCAGGTGTGAGGTTTGCAGCATTATTTGTTGAAGGTACTTCCCAGAGTGATACAGATTATGTGTAGAAAGCTGCCCTTTGTTGGGTGAATTATTAGGAAGGCAATTTTCCAAACATATTACATTTACTAAAATATTAGGCCTTGGTTTTTATCATGTAAGTAATGTATACTGTGCTTTTCCTGTATGATAAAATTGTTTAGAATTTTGACAAGTTTTATGATGATGTTAATGCAGGCTTGTACAAGAAAAAGTTTCAGGACCATAATACATGAAACATCACAGTCTCATCTATCAATATTAAGATATATTTATATGGTTCTATAAGAGCATATATTAATGTAGTGCAACAATAAAGTAAGTGCAAACAAATGTGAAACATACATGATTGATGGAGAAAAATACTTTAATAATGCAAACATAATGAATAAATATAAGATTTGCTTAGCCCTTCCACTGTGGTTAAGATCTGATTTTGACATTATTTTAATTTTTAACACCTTTGGTAGAAGAAATAAAATGCCTTTGCGATGCAGATAATACATCCAACATGCAGTGCAAGTAAAAACATAAAAATATGGTGACTTTAAATAGGATAATATTAAAATAAATGACTATATCTTTTGAACAACTACTGAAAAAATAAAGCAGAGAATACATACTTGTCAAATATGCAGTATAAATGAATAATCTAGGTGAAAATGGATGACTAGATATTAAAAAAAAAAGAGATGACCAAATAATGAAGGGCTAAAGCGTGGTTGTGACATCTGATGTACTTCATTGTATATTGTAAGTAATTGCTATCCATGAAAAATTCCATGGCTTTTGTATAAGAAAAAGACAGTTTGACAGGCAACACTAGTAGTGAGCGATAGCAAGTACAAATCCTTGGCAACTGTCATTATCCTGCTGTTGAATTCGCATCCAGAACTGTGTGATAACTTTGACCTGTATAGCTGTTATCGGACCAATGTCTGTTAAAGTAACTATGTTTTTCACTTAGGGGAGGAAATATTAGCTATGTGCAGATTTATGTCTTAGAGAATGGTATGGACTATTTACTTTTCTTTAGTGTATTGTTGTTTTCTATTTACAGAAGAAATAAGGAGAAAAGTGCTTTAGTCAAACAACAATGAATAATTAGAAAATTACACTAGAACAGAATAAAAATCTGATGTAGCTAAGCAATTTCAGAATGTAGAACTAATGGAAGGTAAAGCTCCCTTTGTAATAATTACAGCAGACTTCAGTGCTTTGGCCATGAGTAAACAGCAGTTTAGTTGTTTTTAAATGGGGAAACAAGTTGTTAGAGCTCTTTAGTTTTTCTGTTCATCTTTTCTTCTGTTTATATTTCTGTTTTCCAAATATTTTCTCTATCTCTGTGTGGGCATCTTGTGCCATAAAAATAGGATCACTACATCTGGTGTAGCAGCTAGCAAAATTTACCATTGACTAAGAAAAAAAATTAATTTGTAATACCAAGCTGCTGTACCTGACTAGTGATTGTCATTACAAATTGACTCTTATGAGATTTCCATCTCATAACTTTGATTTTTATGGTGTTTAAGCTCTAGAAGGATGGTCACCAGGTTTGTGTTCAAATCTGAGTTTTCTCCAAGTACAGAACTGATCAGTAGTGCAGGAGTAAGATTAGTCTTGGTAACTGCATGCTTGCATTTTCTGTTTGAAGCCACCTCAGTTAAGGAATTGGAGTGTGTGCACAAGTACCTTAAGATCTGCATACCCAGTCTGTGTAACTGGTGGTAACAGTGGTGGGAAACTGAAGGAAGGTTAGCACAGACACAGTCTGATAAAGTGTTTTCCAGCTTCAAGTTGTTGCAGGCTTTTCTGAATTACTTATACAGTAAATCATTAATTTAAAGCAGTTGAAAGACCAGAGTAAAAATATAAAATTTTAACTATACTTAGCATATTACTGCTTCAGAAAATGTGTCTCTCCCTGTGCAAAAATGATTGTGAAAAATATGGAAGGGAAGCAAAGCGCTGGACAACTTCTATTTGCCCATAACAGTCGCCTGCAATCAGCAATGGTATGAAGAAGATCAAGATGTCAAGATTGTTCTACACATCAAACAAAATCAGTTCAGAGCTGTGATGAAGTATCAGACATATAGATGGCTACAAATCAAGTGATACAATTTTTGTCTTATATCACCATCCAAGAGAAAGAGCTGAAGGTGTTCCCACAGGTCAATCAAGGTAATCAAACCACTTCTCTGTTGCTTTTAATAGTGACTGCTGCAGTTCAGTCACCTTGTAATGATGTTTTAATTGATATTGCAAAACAGACCTTGCTTATTTTAATTAAGATTTCTTGACCTAAAAATTTCTCAGAGTATATTCCTTTTAAAACCATATTGGTTTCATCAAACATTTCTGAAAGATAAAATGACAATAAACCAGGCATCCCAGTTTGCTTTACAAATTTTTAATAGACTTAACAATAGGTAGGTAATGTTTATAATTTGATTCTCTGTAAAGAAGAATGTGATTCTCCATAATTAATCCAAAATTAATTGATTTTTGTCTGTCTGAGAAATCCAAGAGAACATTTGGATTTTGCAGTGTACCCTGAAGGTGATTAAAAAGAATACCTGGTGAAGCAAAGTGTATTTTGGTGTGTTTAATTTAGATCTCCTTATCGAAAGCTTTTTGTTGTTAATGTCTTCTGTTTTGAGTAGGTAAGTTGTAAACTGAGACAAACCTAGATGATTATAGTTATAATGGTATCCCTTCATTTGTGTGCAGATGTGACCTCAAATAGAATACAAATGGCTCTAAATTTCATTTCTGTAAATGTTTTCTGAAAGTGCCTTATCCAAACCCATTAATTATTTGTAATTGCTATTACAATTTTCCATGATAAGAGAGGTATTTTAATATACTTGTCTCCTGCTGCATGAAAGCGTAAACTAAACCAAAAAGAAAATGTATAGTTACTTTCTAAGGGGGGCCCAAATTCTGGCTTTCTTATTTATATGTTTTAGTACTCAACACCAAAGTAGCTATGCTGATTTAATAGCATGACTTGCTTTACAAATACTAAAAAGAAGATAAAAAAGCTAAGATTCTTACATGGTCATTTTGTCATTCAACAAATGTGGAAACTGTAAAATATCTGAGATTACCTACGTGCCATTATGGTTTCATGAAGTATCAGTTCAGTGCTAATTAAAAATTTTCCAATGTTTGTCATGGGAGAGAAATTAAAATCTTAGGCCTCAAGCCAGTTTAGGGTTCTTCATGGGAGCCTCTTGCTGCAAACTAGGACAGAGACCATACGTCACAAATATTCTTGCTGAATTATGACATTTTGTTAAAAGTTCCCTTTTTTTAAACTTTTTTAAAATTTTTTAAATATTTTTTTTTATACCCTTACTGGGATATTATTCAGAAGTTGTTTATGGTATGAGCACTTTAAAATAGTATTATGTTTTTTTAATTGAGTATTAGTTTGTTTAATTTTATTCTGACAGCTGCATTGACTATATTTTGCTGTCTGGGAAACAGAAACAATTGACAATAAGACCCACTCTGCAGTAACTGTACAGGCATAACTTCTGTCAGTTTGATTGAAATTTTGCCTGAGAAGACTGTCATCAGTTCTTACTTAAACTACAAGGAATATCCTTGCAAGTATGCACTGAAATCACTCTAAGTACAAGTTTTCTCAGAATCAACAATTTTTTTCTGTATTTATTTGTGATTTTGAAAAATACTTTTAAATTTTGATGATTTTATTTCTTATGAGATTCTTAAGATATTTCATAAAAGGGCTTCAAAGTGGAATTAAGCAACTACTTTCCAAGTATTCTGGAAGTTCTGAATAAACTCAGCTTGGGATACATTATATCTATTTTGTTTATAACAGCCCAATTTTTCTTTCATTTTTATATTTATAACTTAAGTGCTGTGAACTAAATTGATGCACTGTGAAGAATTGCACTGACCTTATAATTAAATTTTCTTTTCACACAATTATGAAAGTTCTAAAAAAAAAAAAAAAAATCTGAGACAAATATGTTGGATTATTTCTTCTATATCCTAAACTGGATTTTTTTTTAACAGAATTAACTGTGTACTAAGTTTCAAAACTCTGGCATGTCCACAGGGCATGTGAAGTATCCAAAGTTATTAAGCAGCAGCCAGATGCAATCAAAGGCGTAGCTTAAAAAATGACACAGGAAAGTTTCTGTGTCCTTAATTAAGCCAGTAAACCCTAATAAAAGTTTTCTTGCATACATAGAGTTTATTTGTAACTTTTGCTTCAAACCCTATTGTACATCTTTTTTGCTTTTAAAATAAGCTTATATGAAAGTGTTTTTCCTTTGTATAACATTCCTAAAATATATGACTTGGTAAAATTCTTATAAGCAAATAAGTTGCTAAGTGAAATAAATTGCATCATCATGTACAATATTGTTTCTCATTAAAAGGCAAGAGCACAATATTTTTCAACCAAGCTCTTTAAGGTTGTGTTTTTACTCATTCTATGATTTCTAGTAAAAATCACTAAAATAGTAAATGACCTGTAGTGCAGTTGCTATGATTTGTAAATTGAGTGGATTTATTTTATTTTCAGTTTTCTTTTTTTCTACTGTTAATCATAAAATAAATATGTTTATAATCAGTATTCCTTACTCTCATATCCTTCCTCTTGCATTCATTTAGCTGCTGGAGGAGTCCTCTGAAAAGCTGAATCTGAGCGTGGCTGCACGATGAGTGTTCTTGGCAGACAGCACTGAAGCACTAGAACCTAAAGATGTACCCTATGATGCCGACGTTTATATTTCAACTGGAGTTTCAACCTTTTCATATCTATTAAAAAAAAATAAAGGTAAAAAACCAAAACCACAAGTGCAAACACCCCAGCAAATGGCTTAGGGGGTGCAATTAAAAATTATTTTCATCCTGTCTTTTTGCATGGTTTAACAAAACTAATGTTTACTCATTTACAGCTCAGTAAGAGGATAATGTGCTTAATGAAAGAAAAATCTACTGACAGCCACGTTTATTGCCCTTCATTAGCATTGGTACTTAATTTAATATAGATCTGAATAGACATTAGGGAGCCTGCAGGAGGTTAAATGGTGAAAATGTAAAGAGATTATTGAATTTACTGTTTAGTTTCAGTGACATCAAACAGACATAATTAATTAGGCTTATTCCACAGGCAAAAATAATCCAGAATGTAAGACTGGATTCATTAATGTCATTAGTTAAAAATTTTTGAAAGTTTAATACAGTGCTATGGAATATTTACTTAAATATACTTTATCAGTTTTTGACTGTTTAGTCATTACTAGATTTGGTCATTACTAGATTTTTTTCTTCTTTCCTTCTCACTCCTTTACCAGTCTGGTAATCAATTTTTATTTTTCTGAATCCTTTACCATTTAAGTGTGAATGTAGATGTTTCTCTTGGTCATATTTTAAGACCATGAAGTACATTTATGCAGAAAACTTCTGCTTACATTTTGTAACAATAGCTTAAGTGGGGTTCGCCATCAAATTTGAGATACCAACTGGCTATTTTATTAAACTATTAATTCAGCTGGCATTTGTGATGAGGAAACTTTAATTGATATAAGATAATGTATTATAAAAAGCAAAATTATTAAGATAGTGTCTGTGTAGGTAGGAATCTACAATTCCAGTGTATAACTCCAAAGAGAAACACCAATAAGATGGATTGTTTAACATTATGTGAAACATTCCAATTTGTATAATCTTTTAGTATTAAAATGTGAGATATTTTAAAAAGTTAGGAATAGCACAGAAGAAAAACAATAGACAAATTTTTAAACTAGTGTGCTTAATATATAATTCTTTACGCTTTTGGGTGGCTTTTCTTTGTTTTGGGTTTTTTTAATTTACTTTAGAAACGAGCATTTGGTTTTGTTTTTTTTGCATAGTTTTTAATTAGCATTTGCTACCTTGAGAAGTATTAGGAGATATACATTAGTGTTTGGTTCTGAATTTCAAAATATCTGAACAGTCTTTTGCTAATTCTTTTAAAGATTGATATTACTTAATACAAATATGTTTCAAGAAGGTATCTATGTAGTAGTAATTTCTGGCTATTTGCCTGAGAAAATGACTACTGTATAGCTTTCTCTATAAACATAAAAATCTAACACTAATTAGTAGACCTTTTATGATGGAAGTCATGTAATTAAAGGTGTGTTTACATATTCATGGAGGTATTCATGAATGAAACTTATGTAAGCCTCTGCCTTACATAATCGATTTTATATGTAATAAACTGCTGTTGATAACATAAAAATTATTCTGAGCATGATACAGGTGATCCATTCACTTAGAATGGCTATAATCAATGGCCTATATATTCAGTAAAAGGCACAGATCTTGGTATTTATTCTTGCAGAAGTGTACAATTAAACTGCTATTTGTACTATATAAATCATTGAAACAGTCCTATTATTGCAGTATTTTACATGCTTACTGCTATCATTTATTACAAACTTTTCACAGGTACTCTTATTATGGTTTATCCATCCATGTGACTTGAGTCTTATGATAGATTTTCAGATTCAGTTAGTGAGTCTTTTTTTCTTTCTCTCATTTTCATCTTGCAAGCCAAGTTCAAAACAAAAACTTCTGTGCTTTGTCTGCATATCTTTGGCTGCGTTTCATTGTGACATGCACTGCTGTTCTTTTAGCACCAAAATGTTGGCACACATTACTGAAAATTTCACACCATCTCTCTTGCTGGATCAGCAAGCTTAACCTACCAAAATCTGGTGGTGTTGAATGGTTTTTGACTGATAATCAATCTTTTTGCTGCTCGACAGTTGTTGCTGGGACACAGACTAGAGCAGGTGGCAGATGTGCCTTGTCTTTTGAGAAAAGAAAGAGTAGGTGAGCTTGGGCACAGAGTAACATATTGTGTGTCCATTAAAAGGGTAAGTATAACAGGAAAAAGTCACTGCTATAAAAGCCACCAATATCAGAAAAATGGCCTCTTTTATACCCCTGTTTACGAGTTTAATAGAACTGGAAAATGACAGTTAATAGTGAAGAATTCCATGTGCTTAAAAATCAGAACTGATATTAAAAACAGTCATAAATTGTCTGTGTAACATTCCATAATACAAGGTTTTGTTTGTTTGTTTTTGTTTGGGTTTTTTGTTTATTTATACATCATATAAATCATAATGTACACATTTTTTAAAAGCTACAATCTATTGAAGATAGGGTTTAGAGATGTGTAGTGATATAGGCAGTGAATATTTTATAGTTTCTTTCTCTAGCCCAAGACTGGAGAGAGACCATAGAGCAGTATGACTTGTCTGATTGCTTAATGCATAGATAACAAGGTCAAATGTCAGCAGCAAACATTTTTTTGAATGGGAATGGAAGATCAGTGATATACTGTAAAGTCCCAATCCTGCAAATATGTACAAGTGATCTCATAAAAATCAGAGAGATTTTCTACCTCTGTATTTACACATAAATATTTGCAAGACCAGCACCTTTGTAGAAATCTGTATTTCAAGTATTGTGTAAATCACAAAGTCTGCAATCCAGAACCAATTATTCTCAGTCTTATTCACTGTATTGAGATTAACATCAATGATTTCTGCAGGAGCCGTTAGAGTACTGAAGCTAAACATTTATGCAGATATATGACTACACTTACTAGAGACCCACTGACTATAATGGGAACTAAGATGTCTAGCTGACATATAGATAAATTACAAGTAGACACATAATTTAGCTGTGCTGATCTTAAACTGAGTCACTTCCTAAAGACAGCACTTTGGCCAAAATGCTGTTGTTGATGCGCCATGTTTACATATTTTTTTTCTAAGTCATACTGACAAGGATTCATTGCACAGAGCACGGTCCACTTTGCTGATCACTTCATCTGATTAATACAACTTATTACCTGGGTACAGAGAGGAATTTGACTTACCTCCAGCTCTTGTTCTGTGGATTACTACAGTTAAAGAACACTAGATAGGGAAACAATTAGTAAATCAAAAAACGTTAGCTTTTTTACTATATAGCCAAAATGTGTACTCTCTCATTTAGAGCTATATTGTATTTAACTGTATGTTTCCAGTACTCTGCTATGAGTAAACAAAAAATAGTAAGATTTTGTTTCTTTTATTAATGCACTGTGACAAGGAGGCTACTATAAAAACTAATCCATGTTTAGTGTTCTTAACGGTACATTTCTGGTCTCTACTTAAATGAAGAGATAAAGGGGTTTTTGTTTAATAACATTTAAATATCATACGATCTACAAAAAGAAATAATTTTCTGCGACGGGTTCCAATTGACAAGGTTATGTGTGAATAGATTTAAAATAGGACATCTTTTCTACAAGGAGTGTCAGGGAAATGATGGATTCTTACCATTCTAACTATTGACTGATTTGGAAATGTTTCAATTCCAAGCAGCATTCTAAATAATACAGGGCTTTTTCTCATCAACACATAAAAATTAAATATATCATATTTTATTTTTCAGAAAAAATGCATCTCCTCTGTGAACTTGATGTTAATGCATTTTATTACTACTTTTCCTGTCATTGCTGTATTATAGGTTATTATTTCAGTGCATTTTTTCTGGAATTTTGATCTGAAAAAGGAATATGCTATAACAAATATAAAATATGCAGAAATGTGCTTTATATATTATGACCTTATATATCTTGTAGGTTGAAGATCTCAAGATCTTCAGAAATTTGTTGTAAGCTATAGAAGTTTCCTCTTGAATATATATATATATATCAAAATAGAATGGAATACTTAGAAAATACTTTATTAAATCCTGAAAGTTAGAATGACAAAACCCTGACCTTTGAGAGGGATTCCAGTAAA
>JANHGN010019592.1:36017-49358 GCA_024605025.1 Megaceryle maxima | reverse complement strand
CTGTCAGAAAAATAATGTTATGATATTACTATGGAAAATTTTGATTCAAATTTTTATTCTTACTTACTGTTTTGAGTACCTTTTTGAAACGTGAAATATGCCCATTTCTTAGCTATTTTGGAACATTTCCCAATATTGAAGTGTCCCTTCTAGGCCCTCAATGCAATTAAAGTCTGTACTGGGTTTTATACAGGAGTCTGTAAGGCAAGATCCCACTTTTGATATGCTGTCTTTTCCTCCTTTAGGTTTCTCACTTAACAAACCCTTCTACTTCCTTTGACACAAAAAGCAAATTACATGTATTGTTCCTGCAAGAGCTTCCATAGCAGACTTTGATCAATACATTTTTCCAGACTATATATGGAGCTTTATTGATGGCATGATAACCATAATAGACATACGTTGTCAGGCTTAACTTTTCCATGGTCTTCAGCTTCACTCTCTTGTCCATTAATTTTGGTAGTTTGTTAAAGAAATAAGAGAAACTTGTGTGACATACTTCAGCTTGATGATACTGGAAAATGTTTTAAGACATTTTCCACAATGACAGATTGACCAGATGCTTGATTTCTGGGAGCAACCAACAGGCTTTATGGAGTGAGAGAAGACAACTTAACTAGAAGTTGTAAAATCATAATCAAAAGTGCTATGTTTACACACACACAGACACACACATGCATGAACCCATATATATAAATAAAACTAAATAACTCCAATTGATCAGGGTAGAAAGTCACCAGAGGGAGTATTTTCTCAAGAATAGTTAGTTAGAATTTAATACTGTGTTTTAGGGGAACACAGATTCTGATGCCTTATCGGGAATCCACTTGAACTTAAAGCAAGAGAGATAGCAGCTTCCTTCACAAGCTTCTGCATTAGGTCCTCAGGCTGTAAAGATACAGCCAACCCAGTGTAAATTAAACATGAAATGTACAGCTCTGATTAATCAATAGTTGTACTTGTCCTAATACCTCTCCAGCAGTATCCTGGAAAACAAATTTTGAGACATCCTTATGTGTATAAAGAACCAGGAGCTGTAAGAAAATTTTGTTCTTACCTATCACATAACAGATAAGCATCTTGGCCTGTAGAACCTTTGTATTCATTTCTTCATTTGTACTGTGGGAGTGTTAAAATGAAAAATTCTCCAAGAAATGCAAAAATTGAGATCTGTATCCCAACTAACTGGTAGATTACAGTAAGGATCTTTTAAAAATAATTCATTACATCTTTGACCCCTGATATGAAAAAAACACAAATCAAAATTTATTGCCAAGTGTGTGGAACGGAGAAATTCTTCCCCATCCAGAACAAGACAGACAGTCTTCCATTATTGTTCTAGATCCAGTAAATGTAAGTTCAAGAGCAAAATTTGAGAGGATTGGGGAAGGTAAATAAAGAACACTGGTGACTCTTTCTGCCAAATGAAAGAAAATTGTTTGGATTGTAAACTATTGACCTATCAGTTGAATTTTGGTCTGAGAGCCAAAAAGACAGAGTCTTAACCTTTCACCCAGTTACTATATGTTTTTCTTATACTGCATTGTTGCTGCAATCTCTTCAGTAATTACTGTAGTCTGTTTGGCATTTACACATGCTTAATTCCCCAAATAATTTCAGCTTTACTTGAGTGTAAATAAGGAAAGAATTAATAGGAAATTACATGAACAAACAATTATTTCTTTTAAACTGTACCAACACCAAATTTTTGATTTCTTGAAACAATATTCATTGCTTCTGCACTGCTTAATTATAATCATAGTATTTTTTCTTATTTTTTGGCTTTTATACCCTGTATTATTAGACAAATATTCACAGTTTTAATTGCTAATCATTTACATATTTTCTATTATTTCCAAAAGTAAAATGTAACTTAATTTTTTATAAGGAAATATAAGATGATTTTTGTAAAGTAAGATTCTTATGACAAAAACCAATATGAAAAACATTGATCGTTCATTGATGAACCTAGATTTTTATTTGTGTTTTGTGAAAAGCCTGTAAGTCCTTTCTTAATCTGAGGGCCTTCCTTAGTGTAAATGGACACTAATACCATGACCTATTTTCCTGAAGAGTTTATAGAAAAGTTCAGGCAAGGGGATAAAACATGTTGATTGACAGAGAAGATGGGATTTTTGTAATTTTAATAAAATTTAGAATTAAGATAGACTTCAAATAATATGTCAGACTAGTGTTAGTGAGTTTAAAATCTAAAGACAACTGCTGTCATTATCAGTTAAATATAGCCATTGTGCCTGTGGCAGTAAATGACACTTCATAACATGCAGAAACAAAAAAAACCCCTCTCAAGTATTTAAAGAAAAGGGAGTGACTGTAAACTTAGTTAAACACAGGAATGTGACCAGGGCATAATATGATTTCCAAATACAGAGGTATCTGTAATTTGAGTAGAGGACATAATTGAATACAACATTGTGTTGTTACTACTAGAGTGTTTAAATTTTAGGAATCTTGGGCCTTTCTTCCTATTTCATAAATATATCAGGGAGTTACATATTTATTTTAGTAACACTTAATTGGTGGGGTTACTTCTGTATAGGTAATATATTCTGCTTAGCCTGTTTGCTAATAAGGACTGTGAAACACACTGAAGTGTTTATGCCATTTAGTAGACTCTCCTTGCATTTCCCAATCTAGCATTATTATTTTAACTGTGGCAGGTAAGAACTAATGCTCTTTGCCCATTTGTATCCTACCTGGCATTGTAGTTTTAAATATGCTATGTAAAAGTCTACTTTGAACCTAAGAGTCTCCTCCATTAGCTAAGTCCTTTGATGCTGGAACCTAATCAGTGGCAATGGGAATGTTTAGAGTTTTTGCAGCAGATTTCTAACAAGTTCATACCAAGTGCATGTGCCAGTTGGTTTCACAGGAACCACAGAATACCTTCCTGACAGCTGCAAGTGCACAGTTGTGCTGTTTGAAAAGTAAGGATAAGGAAAAATTCATAAATTCTATAACTATATAATTCTATAACAGAAGAGCTCTGGAGAGAGAGCAGGAAAATGTAGCTACATCTCTGTTAACAAGTTGTACAGTTCCAGAGAAACAGATCTGTGAAATGAAGCAGTTGGTACAAAGGATCGTAATGTCCACACTACACATTTTAAGGGATTTTACTCTGACTAGTTCTAGTCTGTGCAGTGGACTTATGGAAGGGGTTTAGATACGCTGCTGGAGTGCATCCATTGGTTTAGCTCATCCAGAGGATATAGAATCATAGAATGGTTTGGTTTGGAAGGGACCCTAAAGATCATCTAGTTCCAACCCCCCTGCCAAGGGCAGGGACACCTCCTACTAGAGCAGGTTGCTCAGAGCCCCATCCAGCCTGGTCTTAAAAACTTCCAAGGATTGGGCCTCCACCACCAATCTGGGCAACCTGTTCCAGTGTCTCACCACCCTCATGGTGAAGAAATTTTCAGTTTGCCTGCTTTGAAACTGCTCTGTGGTACAAATCAAAGTACATTAATTGGAAGCTATGGGTTCCTCACTTAAAAAACTTCAGTCTTTGAACTAGAGTGCTAATGTAGATGCATCCTTGTGGAAGAAAGCAAACCACAATTTTTCCAGCATAAATTTGACATTCACTTATTTGTTGAGAAGTAAATTTGTTTAAAGAATGACTTCTACTAGATTAATAGATTTATAAATTCACATTCTCAGTCCTGGTGAATTACTGTAGCTGTACTGAACTCAATGAGGCTAGCTAATTTACATTCACTGAGGATCTAATTCATGGACATTAGAATCCAGTGTGAAGTTTTATAAGTTGACAGTCACTAAAGACATTTAATGGGGAAACTAAACCACAGTTTAATGAGAGGGGTTTTTTTAATTGATTGACAATATCAATGTTGATGAGAAGATAAATTCTCTTTTATCTTAAACCTTTAAATCACTATGAAAACCTCAGCCATTTACACTTTAGTAGATTTATTATTTATTAACATAACATTATTAACATATTTATTAACATAATCACATGCTTTGTATTTCATAATAAAGTAGCCCCATGTTAGAAAGGTTTGTGAATTGAAAGCAGTTTTTCAAAAGAGCTGTCATTCATCTAAGGTAATCCAACTGTAATAATAGCAGTATGAGGCTTACATTTTCAAAATTATGTGTATAGATACATTCCATTAACATTAATGGCAGTTATAAGGCTAAGGATCAGATTTTTCCTGAGCTAATCCTCTAACTCCTACTGATTTTAGTGATCTTACAGTACTAAATTTTTAAAGGCCTTCAGCCCCTAAGTTTTTTTTAATACATCCAGACTGAATTGTTACCAGTACAATGAATGTGTTAATTGATACAGTTTTATCTGCAGCTAGATAGCTACTGATTATATTTCTGCATGCAATGTACAACAATCTACTTTGAAGATATAATTGTAAGTGTGCTTTATGCAAAGACAGTACACCATTTAAAGGTCATTTTCTTGTGTTTGGAAGAAGAAAACTATAGCAGTTGAAGTGAAATGAAAATGTCCTTTATATGATGCAGTATCAGATATGGAACTCAAACAATGTACAAAAGGTTCAGGCTTAATTTTCCTGAAGCAGAAGAAATGAGGCATTTCATTTTTGTAGGTGAGAAGTGAAATGTTCCTCTCTGCTCACTGATAGAGGCATGCTAAGGTGAATTTTAATTATGACTAAATTGTGGTATTACTCTTTCATACCCTGAACATCTGTTCCCTTCAGGAATGATGATTTATGCAGGCTATCACTGCAGACAGCTTGCTACAGCTTATGTCACGGTTAGTAGGAAGCTGGTGGTAGTATTTCAGAAAATACCAGCATCAAAGTGGAGACAGGCCAGTGTATATTTTTAAGGTAACAGGGAAAAGGGAGCATAATGTGTCCATTTTTAATTTTGAAAACAAATATTGACTTGACTTCTTTTTTCCTCTTTCAGACCATCTGTCATTAATGAAGAAAGTATCTTGAACAGTGAATGACCTGGTTCTTCATAATGGTGTCAAGCAAAAGAAACACATTTCCAACTGTATCTAGAAAATTATTGAGGACACCTTTGACATAATTTTAGTGATTCAGAACTGCACAGGACAGGATAACTGATTTTGTTGGATCACAAAATCAAATTGAAAAGGTAACCTTTGTTTATTAACATGTTTGAATGAATGCATCTCCAAAGTACCTTGTTGCTGCAGTTTTATTGCTTTTGTATAACTATAGATTATTTTTTAAAAAAACAGCCAAAAAAATTCCCTTAAATTACTAAACCTTGGAATTCAACAAAAACTACATGTATGTTTAGGTTAGATAAGGGGAATTTTACTTCTGTGGTCCCCCTTTCCTGAAATCCCTCCTGCTCTTTAATCTGCTTTTCTTTGCCTAGTAGCCAAGTTGCTTCTGATTATGCCTATTTCTTCTCCTACTTTTGTGTGTGTTATTTAACAGTACCTTATCTGAGAATTCCTTACCAAGCAACATTATTTCTAAGAGTATCTGAGGCATGGGTTATACATGTTATATGTTATATATATGTTTGAACATACAATTGATTTTGATTAGGTTAGATATTTAGTTATAAATATTCAGTAGTTAAAAGATATAACACTGTAACCATATTACAAGATATTTAAAGCTACATTATATATAAGAATCTTTTTTTCCTGTATAAGGCATTTCAATACTTGTGAATTCAGTAGGTTTTAGAAGAGTTGATATGCTGTCTTTTTTTCAGGTAAGTCTAGAAGCGTATTTGTATGCCAAAATAAGTATGGCATATATATGTTATATCACCTCATTTCATTTATTAGTCTGTGATACACTTGAAATAAGTTTCTAGAAATAAATGGTAAATACTTTTCAAACCTAGGGTTGATTCAAAACATGGAATACTTTCAAAGATTTTCACTACATGTAAGGAATTCTGCATACCTAGAAAATTAGCATTCAGCCCTCTCTGAATTGTGTAATCCATTGTTTTTATGTCTTTATGATCATTGTAGGTCTCTTCCAAATAAAATATACTATTTTATTTTAATTATAGTTTTCATCCACTAAAATAGTACACAGAAGAACTATATCTGGCTCATGTAGTAAAAAGTCATAGGTTTGTCAGTTTTCTAATGTTGGCTATGATAGATGTCATCCCATATTTTCTAATATAAAACTAATTTTACTACTGTCAGCATTGGTGCTAATATATATTAAGAAATTTTGTGCAAATGTGCATGCTAACACTTCTGCAATACATGTTCTTAGAACCTATAGTCTAATTAGAACATTCATGATACTTTCAATATGATGTTGATAATTAAAACACAGATAAAACTTGTCTGTACATCAGAGCAAAAAAGCTCACCAATAATTTTTGAACATTATACAAATTCAGTAGTTTGATGCAGTATAACATTTTTTTTCCCACGAGGATGTCTTGACCTAGACATTAATTATTAAACTGATATCCATGAGGCATTAGGGATGTGTGGACTGCTCATAAAGGGTAAAAGTGGCTGAGGACATAGTTTTGAATACATTTGAAGTCAGTGTATTCCAGCAGTGTTTTTTAAAGAAAACTCTACCACTTGTGCTCTGTCACTGTAGGACTTTTGCAGCTACCTGGACAACACAAGGATTTTGTTCCATCGTTCAGTGAACCACATAGGGCAGATGAGATATGCCAAATATCTACCAGACAGCAATCAATATACTGATGAATATACCGATGTATATCAAATCGGATTCATAATTCATTGAAGGCAGTATTTTTTGTTATGGTGTATATATCTATCATCATGCAATTAAAACTGGAAAGAATGATAGGTATGCTTAGAATACTTGAAAGAAGAAACAGATAGTGATTTTTTTTTTTTTTCGTATTTGTTTTATATTTAAACTTGTAAGAGACAGTTTTTCTGTCCTGCCAAACTTTAGAAAATATCTAAAATATTCTTTCCAAATCTTTTTCAAGAGATCTGAAAGTAGAATTTGGTAGGGGAGACCTTAGTACTGAGTACTTCTGATTAGACTTGAACATTGTTCTCCCATATCTACTTTTATTTTCAGTTAGGCAACTGCCTAGAAAGCTAAGGACCCTTCAGTTGTAAAGAATCAGAAACTACAACTGTTGGTGCACCTTGACCTTATCATAAGAAACTGTAATATATTTGTAATACGTTTTCCCATCTTCTGTCTTGACATAAAGTGTTCCGAGTTAGGTTAGAACTGAGTCAGAAACATGGCATTTGAGCCTAAATATGGCAAATATGTACAAAAAAGAGTAAGTGGGGAAAATATGTTTCAGCAGTCCTAGGTGATATGCAACACCTTTGAAGAGTTCCGTGTTTGTGCATGTTAGAACAGCATTGAAGCTGCTGTAATTACAATTGAAAATGGGGAAAAAAAAAATAGGGGGGGGAAAAATACAACCAAGGAGACGCAAAACTTTATAGATCATGTTTTCTCTGTCTTATTTGAAGTTGTATTACTTTGGAGAGGTTTGGCACGCAGTGTCAGTTGTGGAATAGGGATTCTGTTGAGGTAGGAGATGTGTTTTTAACACTTGAACATGTGCTATTGCAGTTGAATGTGGAGTTTTTAAAACATGACATATTGCTCTTAAAATTTACAAGACTCAAAATTTTTCTTCATGCTTTCTCTGTTTTCTCTGAGTGCCTTGAAAGAGGCAGCTTAGGATATTCACCTGAAATAGTCATGGTGGGTGAATAATGTCATTAGTATTTTCCTCTCGCCTTTTCTTTTCTACAGTTCTGTGAACAGTGAATTTCTCTTGGTCAAAGTATTGCTATTTCTGTCATCAAAGGTAACTTGTGTACTATCTATCTTAGACTTTCTTCCAGAGAATGACAGGTAATTTCACTAGCACCATTTCAGTGACAGTTTCTGCTTTAATCACACAACTGCTATAGTGATGATTCACCTGTTTCATAAAATTTGCATTCACTGAAGAATATTGCACAATATAAAAACAGCTATTGTGTATATAGTCTCAAGTATTGTGATTTCTTTACAAACTGGAAAAAGGTAAGCTAAATATTTAATAATAAATTCCTTTGAAGTATGGGTAGTAAGCAAATAGTATTTAAGATGATGCTATCAAGAAGTACATGTTTTAAATTGACTGAGGTATATGACTTCATGTTTTTCAGTCTGAAAACCTGGTTCAGCATAAAATTCTTGTAGTGGAAGGATTCTCTCTAAAACAATAGCTATAATGCATGACTAGGAAAACTTGGAACAATGTGGACATTAACAATAAACACAATTTAGAAATTTACTATGGGCACAAGAAATAGCTTGTGATATCCCCTAGTGTGATGGTATACACTCCAAACTTAATGTTTTGGTTTGTTGCATTTTCTAAATGTTCCTGAAGAAGTGTTTCTCTCTCCTATCAGAATAAAAAGTTACTTAGAATTAAACATTTAAACCTATACAAAAAAATGTACTTGTATGTTTAATGGGAATCAGATTAAATCAAGTAAATGTGACATTTCTGGATTGTAGCACATCTTTTGATTCAAAGCATTCAAAGTATTCATACTCTAGTTGAAATACACAGTTAACATAAAAGTGTAGTCAGGAAAATCAGACCTGTCTTCCTTCTCTGCAGCACCCAGTGTAACTCAAACACATGCTAGTAGGCCATACACTTTCCACTGCTAAGGAATTTTTTGCTGAAGTCACTGAGTAACTTTCAAGACGTTCCTTCATTATATTAGTTTTTTTACCATGACTATCTGTAGTCTATGAATAAATATTAAAATTTTTTTCACAGCATATTCATCTTTTTGTGTAGCTAAAGTAACTGAAACTGGTAACAGTTTTCTTTCTGTATCTTAGTCTATAAAGTCTTTCTAGTAGAACTTCCTGCTACATGTATGTGTACAGCATCTGATAGAAGTAGCATTTTTTCACAAGCATCTAAATTATTTTTTCATTTCATACTATTTCAGTTGGGGTGGGGCGGGGAGTAATGTTTTGTCCTGCCTGTCCAATTACTTTTTTTTCCAAGGATAACTTGGAATATTTGATTTCTTGCATTTCCAATAAATTTGCATATATAGAATATTGTACTTGCTAATTGCTGGAAATCAAAGGATCTACAGCTGTACATTCTGCATTTTATGTGAGGTATAGACTACATTGCAAAGGCATTTGTTCTCTAAGTGGTAAATATTTACTTTGTAGTTGGTTAGAGCATATTCATACATTAACATATTTGTTAAAGAACTAGGTCTTAATTATATGCAGTAACACATTTCTTTTTTTAAAGTTTTCAGATGATTGCATAATGAGGCTGAATCTTACTTCTCCAGTGAAATACTAATGCATCGTATGTGGAGACAAAATTGGCAATATAATAATGTGTAGGATGGGCTTTCTGTTCACTACATTGAGGACTTAGAACAGAAAAGCAAATCAGGACTTATTAACTTTTGTGTAGGATGGTGTCCTTAAATTGAACTAAAAATGGCAAATAGTAAATAAGCTCATGAATAAATATATTGGTTTATGTAATTCTAGCCTTTTAATATTTGCACAGTTTTTCATCTTTTTTTTTTTCAGTGATTGCATGTCTTTTTTCTGTAGGTACTTTAATCTAGAAGCGTTTTCTCAAAGTTTCAGTGGGATAACACACACAGAGATTATCTTTCTACCCCTGTTTATGATCTATAAATAAGACATCATTTCAACTCTGTTTAAGAAGGCTAAGAATTATTTAATTGGGCTTTCTTTTATGGCTATTTTCTAGCAAATATCTATATCTTTGTACTGTAAATTTAATTGGGCATTTAAGTATACATCCTTATGGCATCTTTTTCCTGAATACCTCTTGTCATTATTCAGACCAAAGATTTTTAGTACAAGGTTTTAAATAAATGAGTTCAAATGCTTCAGGTTTTAGAAGCGCCTGTGTCTATAAATAATCCTCCCATCATGGAAGAAGTATACAAAGATGTAGCATTTGTAAATCATTAAAATGAGTCCTAAATTGTGCACCTCAACAAATGTCTATATAAGTAGTCTGCTTATTTCTCTTCTAGACCTAACCACTTTCAGAGAAGCAAAGCAGACTTCATTCCATCTAGGAGTAGAATTTTCATGGTTTTTTGAATCTCCTCACAGGCCATGTATCATTCCCTGACCAGATTTTAGGAAGAAAGAAGGCTGTCTTCATTATGAGCATTTTCTTGTTATTTCAAAATTTATATATAAAAAATCTGGATTAATAAAAAAAGAGAATACTCATGAAAACAGTTGTAATAAGAAGAGCATGATAGCCTCAACTAAATATCCACCATAACTCTCTGAGGAGAAGCTGGACTTATACCCTCTCAGTACTTCTGAAAAAAGAACCCAGTGATATATTCAGAGCCTTACTACTCTCTGTGATGAAACTATTTATCTCTTTGGTGGCATTTTCAGTTTATGCTACCAATGACTTGAATCTGCAAGTTAGTCACAATTAAAGAGAGGAAATAGCCAGGAAAATTATTGTTCTTTATAAAAGACCTCCATAGACTTGATAATCATCTTCCAAATAGTGGTACAGCTCCTTCTGTAAGTGTGGGAAAGCTTCTTAACAACTGCAAGCCAACAAAGCCATAGTGAGTTTGACATGAGAAAGGTTTGTCTAATGCTAACATGAAGCAAGACAGGAAGAGTAAAAAAGATAGAGAACTCTCAAAACAAGTTCTGAAAAAAGTATCTTCTTCATTCTTGGTTGCTTCCTCTGTTTCTCTAATTTTGCATGGATTGAAGCCTTCCAGAAACTCTTAATGACTAAACATGCTCATTGACTAGGTTGCTGTAGACTTGCACTATACTTACATTCATCAGGATAAATATTAAACAAAGAAGAGAGATTTAAAATCTTATATGACCTAGATTGGATGAAACTGAATGAATCTGCTGTGTGTCTCTTTCTCTTAACATGATTATAGTCATCACATGATGTATACATGCAGTACACTCCTTTCCACTTCCCTTCCCTTTAATCCCCTTCCGTGTTGTTCTTTACTCCTAAATGAGGAGCAATAGTAGTCAATTATTACCTTGTATTTCTCTTTTGGTCTTATATTTGTCCAGATTTTAGTTTTGTCTCTAAACTTCAGCACAAGAGCAGAAGGAAAACCCAGTTGTAAATTGCATGGGATTAGAGTGATCCATTCACTCCAAGTTAAGCATTCACTTGTAATTAAATACCTTTTATCTATTGTTTTAAAACAATGGTATTGTTGGCACAGTAAATACAGTGAGGCTTCTGTGGCACAAACAGAACACTGAGCATTGCAGCAAGTTTGATACCGACATACATTACCTTTCTTGTTCTGTGGAGATACTGTAATGTGATTACTCTCCTGCAGGCCATCACAAGTTGTCACTTCTGGTTGCTGTTGGCTTGTATTGCTGCGGTCCCACACACTGCTGTTTGCAAAGTCACAAGCCATATTGTAGTGTCTGGAGATGTCATTCCTGCACATGAATGGACTAAGGAGTAAATTTAAGGCCATTGTAACTCTTTCTTTCTGTATGGAGAAATAATTTCCTACAAAACATGAGATTATAATTCTGAATGTTAAGTAAAACTTTGCATTCTTTATAGCTTGCGTCATGCAAATGACTTAACTATTTAGGTAGTATCATTCATTAGTAGGAGGGCAGTCATTTCATTCCAAGACTATTTTTACTTTTACATAGCAGGTTATTGAAATCTATTAGTTTTCTATGCTGACTTGTTATAAGCTATTCTAGTTTAAAATTATTTAATAAATAAATAAATAATTGTGCAGGGTGGTAGAAGTGGAGAAAGAGGCATAAAGTGTATTGGAAAACTACCAAATGTCCCCTGCAAATGGACCCTATTCAGAATCAGTAAGCGTATGATGAGTGAAGTGGTTTTGAATATCGCCTTTAGATTCCATGCTGTTACAAGGCCAGCCCCGAACATGGCAACTCTTATTTCCACACACAGTACCTCTTCACTCTCAATTTAACCCAAAAATCTGATGAACCCATTACTCCATACTTGATTTCATGGAACAAGGAGTAGATATAGTTACAAATGATCAATCACAAGCCGTGAACCAAAGCAGCAAGGCATTAACAATTCACACCATTTCGGTCCACTTGCTCAAGCAGAAGATGTGCCAGCATATTTAATGCAGAGCTACTTCGTTCAGTTCAAGAAAAGACATGACTCATGCTCATTTTAGGAACTGAGGAGACTTTTTGGTTACGTTTTCATGCCTACTAACCACTGAGTGTTAGTTTGCACTTCTAAACAATTAATATAACCAGGTGTTCAGTAAAAGGTCGCAGAGATAGATAAATCTTTAAATTAAGTGTTTCTCAGGTTAAAATAAATGGAAGGATGACCTGGGGAATAGTTCCCACAAAAAAGCCAAGTTGGGTTGTACAAATTTGTATTGTACAATCAACATCTTGTTCAGCAGTATTGTAACATTGTAGACCCCACAGGCATATGCCGTCAATTTAATGGGATCACTGCAAAAGCAAAGCAGCTGTGAAAGATTGCTTTAAGTACAGCAATCGTGTGCTTGTCACTCTGTTCAATGGTGGAAAAATCCAAATTCGGATAGGCATCAGTATTTAAGAAAATGACTGCTAAAGCATCTCTCATAAGTACCTTGGGGACAATACGATTTGACATATAGTATGTAAACAAAAGTACGCAGCAGCTGTTAGATTAGGTTTTGTTTGAGTAAAAACACACTGACATAATTTGAACAGCACTATAAAATGTCTGTTCTCCATCATTCAGTTTCTCTGTATACACCAGGATTTTGGATGGTGGATGCCAGTTGCCCTGGACAGAATGCTTGTGTGGTGTTTGCTAAAAATAAGAACCAGTGAAGTACAGTGTATGCTAGCACAGGCTCATGATGTAAGATATATGCAGTGTACAGTGCATACTGAAAGTACCTTCAGGAAAAGCCTTGTCCTGAGGAAGTGTAAAAAGAATTTCTAGTATTTTGATCATATTAAAAGGTATTTTTTTTCTCATAACAGAAAAAATATTAATGATATATTTTACCTGTTATTCTAATACTGTTATTTATTTTAAAAGTACTTTTACTGTTTTGCAGGTTATTTGCTGAGAGAAACTGATACAGAATAGAACTCAACAGAATACTAATATTTATGGCCTGATAATGTCATGAGTTTAAGTAAAAAGAAAGTTAACACACTGAATTTGGGGAGATGTGGTTTTGGTTTGGGTTTTTTTTGTTTTTTTTTTTTTTTTTTTTTTTTTTTTTTTTTTTTTTTTTTTTATTTTTGTGTGGCTGTGGGTGATATT
>JANHGN010019592.1:19541-30774 GCA_024605025.1 Megaceryle maxima | reverse complement strand
TGAAACATATTTTAAATAAATAAAAACCCACTCCTAAGTATAACTGGTGTTGCATTATGAAAAAAATAAATGTATAATATTTTAAACACTCAATATTTGAATTACTATATATGTGCCATTAAAAAAATATGCTAGTCATGCATTTTAATTTGAAAAGATAGTAGCATACAGATACTGGATATACTGTTTGATAGTTTGGGAGAGCAATAAGATGGTGTATTTTTTATTAATTATGTGTTTTATTTTAGGCAATATAAGTAAGAAAAAACCTATCTTGTTCAGCATAGTTATTTAAGCTCATTTATATGCATGCAAATGTATATATTTTTAAGGATTAGGTGAGTACTTTGTAAAAATAGTAGACATATAACACTTTTCCTGGAAAATCTGTATGGGAATTAAACAACTATCTAGGAACCTCAGATTTAAAAATTATCTCGGGCCCCAGAGTTAAGAATGACTGCATCAGACAGATAAGCTACCAGCCTGTGTAGGAAGGGGGAGGAGAGGTGCAAGCAAAGTGTCAGTCACACTGTTTATACAGCACCTCCTGCTGTCAGATCCATAAAGAGAAATGAGAATTGACTTTGGAAGAGACTATTCCTGTCTAGAGCTAATAGTGGTCAGCAAGAAGAAATCAAACAAAAACAAAAATGAGAGAGCATGTATGTGAGATAGAAAGAAACAAGCAGAAAAACAAAACAAAACTTGTTTCAGACTATTTCAGAGTTATATATTAAAAAGTGAGAAATATCTTTACACTTTTTGTCGATAATTCTTTACATTGAAGACAATGCTGCCTGTCACAACAGCTACAGAAATGAAGTCTTTTACTTTCCAGTGCCTTAACATATAATATTTACTCATTTATGAAAAAATATATAACATGCCTACAAGTATTTAGGAAGTATAACAGTAATTATTCGAACAAAACAGACAATGCAGTTTATAAATAAGAATTTCTATGCAAGTCACTTATTGACTACTTTTTGCTCTTCTCGGTGAAGAACATATAAAGACATTTCAGTAAATTAACTTATGTTAATCATTCCTCTGGTGATTACCCAGCAGTGTTCCACTGGAAATTGTAAATGACAAGAAAAATATAATAATTTTAGGAGATTTGAGATCTCTTCTGAAGGCAAATGTATCTTTATAATGAAAGCTTTGCATATAGACATATGTTCAGCATAACCATGTTGGACATTTTTAACTTTTAAGAGACCAGATTATAAGGATAAATGCCAATACAGATATGACAGTTGTCTATGCCAAACTTACAAATAAAATATTTTAATAGACATTTCAAACAGTTTTAAGGGCTTGAATGAAAATGTTACAGCACAAGGATGTTGGATGTTTTGTGCAGTTAATATGTGAGAGCTTGTGTGAATTACATTACTTCAAAGATAAGATATGACATATAATTCAGTTTAAAGTGTCTATTAATTTTTCCAACTATTTTCTAACTGAAGTTTTGTTAGTACTGAACATAAATGAAATCATTATAGTGTTTGTAGGTCGTGTTTTACGGTAGGTATAACAATACTTCTTACTATAATTTTCCTATATTTTGCCTACGTTGACCTTTATTCTAAATAACCAAAGCAAGTTTGTTCTGTAAAGAGCACATTGAGATATGATACAGATATAAGATTGGGATACACATTAACAAAGAAGCAGGACATTCAATGAAAATACTATCACTTTGTCCTGTTGTACTGAGGCCTGACAACATAATGCTATGATGACTGCATACAGTATTCATACCAATATAACATCCAGGCATTACTTTACAACATTAAAAAAAGAAAATATATATTTTCTTGATTTCTATTTATCTCATCATTATTTTGAGATTTGAATTGCTTGTATTTACTTTGTCTTTTCATTTAAATAAAAAAGGAGTGGAAGTTAAAAAAAAATAGGAAAATTCTTTGGTATTACTGTGTTAAGACACTATAGTCTGTTCACTGAAATCAAATAGAACATACAACTAATAATATGCTAATACATGTGCTTCTATAAGATGCTAATAAATCTGTTTCTATTAAAAACTGGACTTTCAAATGCATGTATTGAATTAAAACAATACCTAGCTCTTGGTCCACAATGTGCACTGGTTGCACAGTGTCGTCTTTATAATCACTCTGTTGCTCCTTGCCCCAGAGAAAGGAAACAGTGAGGAGCTACCATCTCTTTGCTGTACTCTTTGTATCCTTCTAAAGAGGATATTCAGTATTCCTCAAACAGTATTCCTTGAGAATAGTGTAGGTGCAGCAGAACAGGTAAAACTGAGAGAGCACTTGAACTCTGAAGTGTTTTGTGTTTTTCTCTAAAGAAAGGAGAAAGGAAGAAAATATATATGTATAAACACTATACTACCAAAGCCTTCTATTTTCTTTTCCTTTAAAACCTTTATAATTGCAATTACACATCTGTATAAGGACCTATAAGTTCCACTAAAATCTTGACAAAGCTTATATTGACATTTTAATGCTGTGAATTCTGGGACTGTAAAATGCAGTTTTGTAGAAAAAAAAAAAAAAATCTAAAAAACAGTGCTGTTAGAATTATTCTGTAATTAGTGTGAATGCCTGTAAGACATTTTTTAATCTTTTTGCCAAGCTACTATATTTCCTATTAAGAATATTTTTAGAAAAAAATCACCACCGAAATGAAATTTTCAAGTGAGATGAATACATAACAATAGAAATAACATTATATTTGATAGGGATATAGTTAACACTTTCAGAGATGGGGGATGTCCATCTCATTAGCATTCTTCATATGTAGTGGTGCTGTTGGTGGGGGTGTTGAAGTAGGAATGCCATTGTGCTGGGTTCCAGTGTTTGGGGACAAACACTGCTGTGGAGGGAACGTGTGAAAAGGCCATAGTACTGACAGTGAATAAGGAAGGCTGTGCTTTCTGTGTGCTTCAAGCAGGGAAGCTGTCATTCACAGGCCTAGCACAGTTAAACAGAGGCCAAAAGAGAAGACTCAAATACCTTTTAAAATTATATTAATGGTTTTTAAATATTTTCTTCATTTAGAATTACACTTTATTCAAGCTGCTGTTCTGTCCTTTAATAATATAAAATGTACATGAACAGATAAACAGAACAATATCTCATCACCAGAGTAAAGATTTGTTATGGAAAATCTGTATGTATAAATATTTGAGAATCATGAGCTGCTTTAAGTATATTTAAATGGTTTTATGCTTGTGTTACTTACAATGGTTTAGGAAAATTTTAATGTGATATTTAACAAACATAGCTAGTCCTAGGGTTCTATTTTGTGTGCTTTTTTTTTTTTTTGCTGGAAGTGTTATCTGTGGAGATGAGGGGGCTGAGCTGGGATGAGAAGTGACAGGAAATTGTGCTGAATCTTCATTAGCTTGATCTAGCAGAACTTACAGTAATAATAATTAATCATTTGAACTACAGCAAATTACATTACATTAAAGTAATGGAGCTAGCATGTAAAATACCCACAAGAAAACAAGAGAGAATAAAATTATTAACTGATTCTACTACTCACCATTTCAGCTATGGGGACACAAGCTTAAAAGCACTATTTCAAGACTGTATATCATACAACTTCGCTGTTATTATTTTAGGCTACATCCATAAACATTATAATTCGTAAGGTTTTTCTCATTTTGCTATGAAGATCCATAAAAAAATTAGCAACTTCAGAAAAAAAAAATAAATTGAATTATTGCAAGTACTAGAACAAAATCAAGACTGTATTTCTTATATTTAATTGTGGTGTTCTCTTGAAACTGCTGACTCAAGTACTGCAGGTTGAATACATCTGCAATACACAAACAAAAGCTTTTCTCCATAACTTCTCCTTTTTGTACTTTATAAGAAACATATCGGTCATTACTATTCAGTTGGTTTACACAGATTTCAGTAATTGCATTCTGCAGTAAAATTTCTAATTACTCTCTTGGATTTTTTTCTCCCCCTTACAAATAAAATAGAAACTAGCTGTGAAGTATAATCATTTTGCAAGGGTTTTGGCTGGCAGAAACTAACAAAAAGAAGCACTTCTATCAAGTATTTTTCAATCAATATGGTTTTCCTATCATTTATCCATCCTAGTTCATGGAGTTACCAGAAAATTATACCAAAGAATACTTACCCTGTTTATAATGCTGTGTTCAAAAAATTAGATTATATTGCAGTAAAGTTGAAGTAATAATTAATAGATGCTATTTTCAGAAAATTAACAAATTCACTAAAATGCTTAACTTGATTTCTAGTTCAAGCCAATCTTCTGTTTGTGTTTTTATGTTCTTTGAAAGTGTATTCTTAAAATAACTCAAGCATCACAGCCTCTGTTCAGTAACACCGCCCTTTTTTAGACTTAAGTATTCGTTTCCTCTTCCTTGCAGCTTCTGCTTTTCTAATTTTGTACGACATCGACTCACACTGTTGAAGAGGTGTTAAGTATCTTTATTTCCTTCTTATAGGTCACAGAAAAATAGATTTTTTTTTTTTTTTTTTTTTTTTTTTTTGTCTGTTTGACCTGTACAGGGACCACTCAAGAAATAATCCCATGCTAAAGTGAACCTTGTGTAGAGCAAGGTTCCATATGAAAACTGTAATATTTTGGCATAGATTCTTATTAAAAGAATATAAAAATAGTGTTTCAGTAATGTTGAAATTGAAAGAGAAATCTGCCCTCTCGCTAGTTCAGATAAGTGATTCTTAGAATGTTGCATTGTTTATAGATTTGAATGATGGTTGAAATTTTTCCCACAACTGAGCTGCATTCTAGTTACCAGAACTATTTTAAGAACCTTAAACTTGTGTCTTTTTCTAAGTGTCATTCCTTGAGCAGGCCTAACATCAGTTAAATGAAGTGAAAATTGCATTCTTGTCTTGATAGAGATGAAAATGGATTTCTGGTCATGAAATAGATGTAGTTGTCACTTTTTTAAAAAGGTGTCAGCAGTTTGCTTCAGCAAGTAAGGTGCCAATTCAGTATGACAGTAAACTTGTGATCTGAGCAATCAATAAAATGCTTCAATAACTTCTGCTTCATTACACTTATAATAAGAGGCTATAGATCTGTGGCACATAAAATGTTGATAAAGAGGATATGTAGGGACTTAGTGTGACATTTGTTTTACTAATACAGTAAGTGCAATGTTGCCATCTAGAGTTTGTGCATAGGTAATTATTCTGAAAGCAAAATCTCGAGTGAAAAAATAAACATGGATATTTCAGAGACTTGTTTATTTCCATCACTTAGTGGCATGTATGTCTGTCTATAAGAAATAGTTAATTTGCCTTGTCACAAAATTGTTTAGGTCAGGAAAAATAAGACAATTTTTAGTATTTTTCTGCTTTTTTTGTTAGGTAATGTATAAAGCCATTATTTTCCTCCCCCTAAACCAACATTTAAATACATTTAAGAAATAATTATCATCTAAATCGATTTAGTTGTTACCAGCTACTAATAAAAATTATAACATTACAACAGTTTGAAACCTGTAAGGGGGGTAACAGAAGGTTTATAATCACAGTGAGTTAATGTTGTGATGCTTTAGATTCTGACCAAGTGTCCTTTCAGTTGATTTATGTATTATGAGACCATAAATGGCTCCTGCTGATTTTTCATAAACATACATTGCAGGGGAATTGTCTCTGAGCTATTTATCTTGTAAGAAAATTATTTTGATATGTTAAATAGTTTTTTTTTTTTCTCCTTTTAAAATGGATAGCGCCTGATTGATGCAACATATAAAGAGTTTCTGCTGTATTCTATGTTGCATTTCAAATAAATAAAATTTTAGATCTCGAGAGAGTTTTACTTCCCAGGGAAATTATTGGAAATCCTAAATCCTTCTGAAATAGATATTCAAAAGATGTGGGACCAACAGTTCTGTCTAGCAAGCATGAAAGATGGACTTGTCAAGTTAGCAATCTAGCAGTGTTTTTTTGATTAAAAGAAGTAAATGGTTGAGATTATTGAGAACTGGGTAATGAAAAACTTTGTATAGAAAAGGGTAATGTGACTAGTTGCACAGATATAGCTTGTTTATTTAGAGGATGACTGATGAAATATTTTCCTTTATATAAGCAGCAATAATGATATCGTTTCTGTTTTTCCTTCTGTTTTGGTATGTAATTTATAAACAGTTTCTCTTTCAAGTATCATTAGTGTAACCAGGGTGGCTCTGTCATGTTTCTGATGAGGTAGCTCTTGCTCTGATTATGTAGTTTGCTAACACTGTCCTGTACTTTATGGCCATAATTTAATTGCAAATTTTGTCTGCACAGAGAATATATGGGTGAGAGTAAATGGTGAAAATCTGTCTGAAATTGTGTGAAGGAGTTAAATGAATACTTGAATCTAATTTCTTGATGGACTTCTCTTATTTTTTCCTTCTCTGTGTTTGAACATGAATGTTTGCTAGAGACATGTTTCATGCTAAAAAATTACATATTACTCAAAATGTAAACCACAAATGGAGGATGATATCATTGTGCAAATTTGAAATTAAGTGACTGACTGGGATTAATGAAGTTTTAATTATAGCAGGGTCCAACATCTTTGTCCAATGCATTTGCCACTCATGTTTGATTAAGCCTCACTGGCCACAAACCAGTTTGCCTTTTGAAGATGTAATGTGCTGAGATGCCTCCTGCATAATCAGGTGAATCCAAATGGAATATGGATTCTTTGGTGATAACAGGGAGGGAAAGGGAAAAGAAATTTGCTACTTCCCATAAAATGGTTTGTAAATGGATTCCCACCAAACAATGCCTTTACGTATTTGAAAGAAATGCATCTCTGCACAGAACTACGAATTTTACTTTTTTGAGCGTTTAGAATTCTTAGACCCAAAAGTCCTGAGACCTACTATCTTTGACTTTGATGGCATATAAAATAATTTTGATCATCAAGTTATAAGGTTTTGTCAGACAAATGAGTAAATTCCTATATTTTATCAGTCTTTATATACACTGAAATTATTTCATTTTGTCTTGGACTACCTTTATTTTTTCAGGGATTGTCCAGGGTCAAATTACATCACATTTGTTATGGACTAAAAGTGAATAAATGTTCAGTCAGCTAGCTCAGTTGACAAGGGGTAGGTTGTTAAAGTAATTTGACTGTGTGCCTGAGTCTGTGGGTACTAAGAGATTCTTCTAGCATAACTAGGCTTCCAATAAATTTCAGAGTTTTCAATTTTGTTCTCTTATTCTGAATTCAGAAATATTAAATGTATCGAGCAGGAAAAAGAGGTCTTCAGTTATATTGTTCATAAATATTCTATAAACCCATGTGGTTTTACTCAGAAAAGATTGAATCAAGAATAGTTTCACTTGTATCATCTTAGAGTTCTGTAAGGAGACAGCTAAATGTGGACTATCTCTCTGCAAGAGCATGGGACTATGCTTGCATTAGTGCCCTATCTGTTACCTAAATGCAGCACTGACTTTCTTTTCCTTATTTTAAGTTAAATTCTGCACAGTTATTAGATCTACCCTTTGAGTTAGTTCTTCCACTAAGCTCATTAAAAGTTGTTAAAATAAAAAAGCTCAATTTAGAACTTTCTGAACACACTGAAAATAAATAATTGCATTTTACAACTTTGAAAGTAATTACAGAATTCTATTGCTAAACTCAGTGGAAGTGGGTTTGACAGATTTCCTCTAAATTACTCAACCGCCTACAGGTATTATTGCCAAGATTCTTTAGAAATGAGAATAAATTTTATAGAGTTACAACAGCAAAGTGAAAAGGGTATGTTTGATAGATTCCCTGAACTATTTCAACACCCACAGGTATTATTTGTAAGAAAACAATCATGCAGAGTCTTCAGCTGGTTAGAGAGGGCACAGCATTCCATCTTCACCTGACATCCTATCTGTTCTCTCAACATCCCGTGCCCCCTGCCTGCCACCCACTCCTCCCAAAACAATGCTCACCAAGAGAGTTTTGTGTGAATGGACAAGAATATGAATGTTTTTTAAAAGAATCTGAACAGTATAGAAAACACATTGTTTGTGGGTGACGAAAAGACTTGAGGTGGGAGAAGAAAAACTGTCTTTTAGGATTGATTAGTATTCTTCACTTTCTTTCCTAATTAATCAATGTTATTCTTTAATTGTTAGAACCTCTCAAAGGTAATTATTTACTGGCTTAAAAGCTGAATGTAAGAAAAAAGAACCAAAAGATTAAATTGAAGGCTTTATTTGCTTTATTTCCCTATTTTTCATTTGATTTGTATATACTACTCGGTTTTGTGTCTTCAATTATTCTAGATAATTGAGTCCTGAAATATTCAGTCACATTGCATAAACTTTACCTAAGTTTTAAGATGAAGACTTAAGATGAAGTCTGTAAAAATGAAACATTTCACAAATGCAAAACAACAATGCAACAACAAATGCACATTGTGCATTTCTCAAAGATGCTTGCTTCATATAATGATTTTTATTTATATAAATTCATTTCAAATTATTTCCATAATGCCTAAATGATCCCAAAAGGCCATAATACTTTATAGTGTGTACACTAGATTTATTATGTTACACAAATGTTGTTTCCTGTACCTTGTACCATAACTTTATTAAAATTCAAAAGCCTACTATGATATAATTTGAAATTTTTCCATTTTCCAAAGGTTATTAGACTTGTTTCCATTCTTTTTTGTTTTTAATAATCTGCTGTATTTATCTGTTTGATTCTTCATGAATTACTTAAATTCAGTATTACAAAATAAATAATACTATCTAAAAATTAAACTAATTCATATTTATTTTGAATAAATTATGTAAATCAAAACTGTCTTCTCAATTTACAGTGACTTGCAGGACATTAAAATAAATTTTCTAAACCTTCTTTTCTAAGTGCTAGAGTGCCAGACTGTGCTGACTTAACTAAGCATTTCTTAAGAGCATCCAGAATACAAGAGAGAGTGCTGTTGTCCCATCTCAAAGTGCTGCAGCTCTGTTGTGTTCAGATTTGATTTATGAGCTGGAGTCTTTTGTCCACAAATAGTGATAAACATCTGTATCCTGGCACCACTTGGTTGTAGTCACCAATCTGCATTTCTTTTCCAGCTTGATCTTCTCTACAGATTATCTTCTGGACAGACAAACTGCTCTCTTAAATTATCAGTATTGCTATATATTTCAGTAGCTTGAGAAGTTAATTGACTGTTTCTGTAAGGTTCATTTTGAGTGGGAGCAAACAGATCATCAGTCCTCTGTCTTTTTCATATGTTCTTCTTTCACCAATCAAAACAAGAATTCTAGTTATTGGACTTCTGAAGAGATCTTACAGTTCAGACAACAGGCAGACAACTATGTGAGATAAGAATGTGTTGCAGCCTGTACCATCAGCTAAAGTGATGATTTACTATTATTGTGAATCTTTTTCTACCATTGTAGCAAAGAAAACATTTGCCAATATTCCTCACTGTGAATTTTTTTTTTCTGGAACCATCACAACTGTTTCATATAGCGAAGTTGTCTGAGTTCTGTGCCATCTATCAAGCTGACAGACTCTAGTGCTTTGTATACAAAAAATGATTTAACATAATTTCTAGTTAAGTGGGTTTTTTTCCCAGTTTATGTCCTGGAGTATTAGAGACAGCAGTTGGTCAAAATAGAAGTGAAGTTCCATTGAGCTAACTTGCAGAGTATGTGTGTATTAGATATTAGTAATTTGATATATTGATTGCAAGCCTGAGTTGGCCTCTTAGTCAAAGTTGCCAACTATTCACTGGTGCAGAAGCAAACTTTCTTCCTAGCACAGCCTGATGTGGGTCATCAGAGCACATCAGAAGAGGAGTTGCTGTGCTCACTGGGAGAGACCCAAATAGATAGCTCTTACTACAGTAGAGTGGTTGACTGTACTGTTTCTCAGTTGTGACTTTGTCACATCTCCACAGTATCATTTTTAGTAGAGTCCTGGTGTTGTGTGCCAGAAGGAAAGGTGAATTTTGTCATTACCAGAATTCTCTCAGTCCTTGTTTGTCCCCATTGCCCAAAATGCATGTATTCTGCAAGAAACAACATGGGTGTATTGAGTAAGATCAAAAGCATTCCATGTTTTATCCTGCTTTCTAGTTTAGCAGGGCATCTATGTCCTAAAATTTATGTACCTCCACATTTTTGCATTACAGCTTCTTTACAGTCTGTTATCATGATTGATCCTGTTATCTTTGGTGTCAGAAGGGACAAGCCTTTGTAGAGGGAAGAATTGGTATGTGAAGAAGGAAAAGATGGTCATCAAAGTGAATAACCTTTTAGATTGTGTAAAATTTTAATTTCAATATATAAATTGTATAGATGTTTTCTGGGAGTGAGGAATGGGGGAAAAATACAGAGGAAAGCTAACAACTATTAACATTCACATCAACCGTTTTAACATTTAACTAATGTACAATTCAAACAACTGTGTTTAGGACATAAATTCTTTATGCATTCAGCTACACTACACCTACTTGACATCTGTTTTAATGCATGTGGTTACCCACCTAAGAAGTGCAGTTGGAAAGCTTCAATGGAAATTAAATTTTAGAGATTGATGGAAGTTAGATCATTTATGAAGTTTGGTTTTTTGTGTAGTCTGTATTATAAATGTAATTCTGTTATAACATTGTGCTCTCTGTTCTAATATGGAAAATGACAGATGAAAATATACTGTAATCTATGTATTACTATATGGGATAATTGTCCAGATATAAAAGAATTAACTTTGTAACAGAATAATCAATATAAGTTAATATGCTGTCAAATACAAAAAATTTCATCTACTAAAACTTCAGCAAGAAAAAAAGGATGTTTCTTCTCATTCTCTTCACACTGTTTTTATCTCCCTCTCAGCTTCCTGAGAATGTCAAGTTAGCCTTGTACTGACCAACTGCTTGAAAGCAGCAGATTTTTTGAAGAATTGTCAAAATATGCTTATCAATAGAAGAACAAGTTACTGACAAGATAACAGTCAATTGTGAATTACTCAAGATTTTTTTTTAAGTGTTGTCAGTGAAGTACAGAAATGGAATTCTACTGGTAAGACAAAGTACTTTGAATTTAGTAGTTTAATTAGTCACTTTGGTTAAGTATGTGCATTACTAATTTAGTAAATTCTGTTCATATATATAACACTGGAAAGTATGACACTTCATTCTTGATGTTTGAATTATTATATATTTTATTAAGATTTACATATATTTATTACTTTAATATCAATTACA
>JANHGN010019592.1:9025-19084 GCA_024605025.1 Megaceryle maxima | reverse complement strand
AATTACATATTTTTGTATTAAGTTACAATACATTAAGATTATCAGTTAGGTAAAAAAGTATTTAATGAGCTGCTTCTCCCAGTCCTTAATAGCATAAGGAAGGAAGAATATTCTTGAAGACCTCATATAACCATTTACTTCTTAAAAACTACAGAACTTGGTCTAAGAACTAATTTTTTTATGTTCTTTGAAAAGAGGCAATCAAGCGTATCTCACTAAAAAACTTTAAAAATTTGCATAATTTACAACAAATATCTGAAAAGCTGCAGTAATGTATTTTTGCCTCATCAGGATTGAATATAGCACAGCCTTTTCTGGAAATAAGTAGACAACCAAGTGTCTCATTGCTTTCTGGTCAATTACATATCTCCCAAGATTCAGAAAATACAATTATGAAGTCTGTAAAATGGGGAAACAGGCCATGACTGTTGCTGCTAGCTGAGATAACTGACACATCATTCAATAATTGAGAAATGTGACTTTAAGTCTTTTGAATAACTGCAAGGAAATAAAACCTGGGATCACTGTTGTATTTATCTACCAGAGGTCCTTTTAAGTCCAGGTTGAATTGAAGCTTTAAAAAAGTAGAATTGAAGATGACCATAATGTCAGAGTCAGTCTTGTGCGACAACCAGGAGCCATATCATAAAGCACTTATAATTCTTAGATAAAATGACATCCAAAAAAATATTTAGGTTTCTACTCTCAGTTTTGCTATAATGCTGTTTGAAAACTTCACTGCTCTAGTGATTAGAAGCTTTCTTCTGATTTCCAGTCTTAAAGTTTATTTCTCTCTTTAATATCCATTTTTTCCTGTTTTAATAAGAATTTCTCTGAGAAAGCTCTGCATCCTCTTTTCTCTTTATCTCTTCTCCGTATATTTTTAAACAGCAGTCATATCTCTTTCCAGCCTTTTTTTTTTTCTCTAGACTAAGCCAAATCCTCCTTGCTTCCTCTTGTGTGAGATGCTTTTCACTGTTCAAACCACAACACTAATACTAGATCATAAGAACAAGGTGCACATTCTTTCAGTCTATCTTGTAGCTTGATAAACTTTCTAGCTTCTTAGATTAATTTTCATGGAGTTATTTTCATAGTTTGCTTCTGTAGTTGTGGTGTTTGTAGTTGCAAATTTCTACTTTACAATTTTTGTCCCTTTTCTAGCACTGAGATAGAAGACCTAAACTGTTTTCCTCCTTCATAGGATGCTGATCTGTCTGTAAACAGACAGAGTTTAATAACACGATAAAAACAAAACAAAACCAAAAAACCCCAAAAAACCAAAACAACAACAACAAAAACACATAAATTTGGACAGTCTGCTGGTTACATATCTTGATCACACGAACTAATTTTTTTCTGTGTGTCTTAGTTTACAATTTATTTATTCTATGAGGTGAATGTACACTGAGTATCAGCATTGAACACAGGTGTTTAAAAGTACCTCTCTTCTCTGAGAAACAGAAAACTGCATAGCAGAAAAATTCCTGTGTACATCTGATAAGACTTGTATTGATTATGTGAACCCTTCTGTGCTTTGGTGAGCAAAAGAAATAAATGAAACTAGTGCCCGCATTTTTTTTTTTATCCTACACCAATAGACAATCTCTGCAGCTTTCTTAAAATTATAGTAGGTATCAGGTACTCTATTGTCTCTGAACAGCATTTTCTCTGTGTTTGGTGAAGTTAATTTTGCAATTGTAGTATTATCTAAAACAGGTGTTATGTTAGACAAAAAAATATTTGTAATGCAACTAAGAACAATTTTCCTGATAAATCTGGTATGCAGAACAGGACACATGGTTAAAGACAGTTAGGAAGCTCTTCCAAATTTAAGATAATTTCCAAATTTAAGGTAATCTTCTGGGGCTTGGTTATGAATTGAAATGGACTTCAGCTATTAAGTTCTGCCACAAATGGCAAGGGAGATTCCCAAGCCTATTGCTCTGGTTATGTGGAACGATGGAATTTTAAAAAGCCTCCAACTCACTTTTCTTAGGTGACCCCATCTTTATGAAAAATCTTGCCATATGATCTAAGTCTCCATCTAGTATTCTGTTGCTTGGTTTCCACCAGTCCCTTGGGCAGATTGGTTCTCCTGGGTTGTAGTCAACACTTCACCAGGTGAAGGGCTTGGACAATATGCAGTAAATTAGATGCCTGAAACCTGCAAATGAGGTTTGTAAAAGCTCTGTGTTAAAGTCTTAACTCCTTCAAATTTCTTAGAACATTTGCCTAACATATTGTTACTATATTTAGTGTCATATTTTCTCGCTCCTCCCCCTCTTCCTCTGTGGTTTCTTGAAATAAAATTATATGTTTCTTATGTCATATAAACTAAAATTTAGTTTTATAGATTACTGCAAATGTCACTGAACAATGGACATTAAATGCAGGAAAACAACCCAATGTCAAGAAATATAACAATCAAAGGACTATTTTCCAATGGCAATAGCATATACATTGTCTCTAAATTATGTAAGTTCTTGTTTGTAGGAAACCTGCCATCTTTTAAGGAAAGATGTAAATAAAGATGATTCTGGTCTTAATTAATTTTTAAAAAGCATATTCACCACTTATGTAAACAGATTTTTAGGAAATAATTACTTCTGTTGATCTTACAGAAAAAGATTGCTGCTGTGCTTAGTTTGGAAAGTATCTGCAAGTATTCTTATGAAGGGAGAAATTGCCTTAAAAGCTTCTTTTCACACACAATTGTAAAAATGCAAATTCACACTTGGTTTACTGTTAACATAATATATTAGAACTTTATAATATATATTTTCTGCCTGGATAAGTTTATACATAGCTCTTTCTCAGAAAACTTATGGGGGTACACACTTTTTATTGGTATTGTTTGATTTATTCTTAGAGGAAAAATCACACTGCATATAGTGAAAATATATGTAAGTATTGGGCTTCTGTTCAGCCCTAAACATGGGACCAGTCTTACAGCTTCTCCTTGAATGCCAGTCACAGAATGCAGATATCATGCAATATTACATATTTTTCTAAGGCTGGCATCTGGCTGCTCTGTAGATTCCTGAGGCAGTTCTGTTAGCACTATTGAGATGCCTCCAGGTCTACCATGTGATGAAGCTGCAGATGGAATACTTGCACAATGTACTTTTTCCTGTGTTAATCATAATAGGGAGTCTGTGATCCTTCTTTGTGAGATAGTGCATTTGTACATGCTTTAAAAGCAGCTATTTGCCCCTTTGAAAAAAAAGAAAATTAAAAATAAATTAAGAAGCCTCCAATACTTAGATAAAATCTTCATATCTTTTGTGAATATGCTGTGATGCGTTACAGTAAAACTTTTCAAAGCCTTGTATGCAGGATAAATAGAATTTCTGGAAAAAAAAAAAAATTTCAAGTTCCATTTCTATACAAATATGTCTCAGATATTTATGGTATAAAATGGAATTGTTTCAGATTATCAAAATATATTAATAACTTCAGTAATGTGAAATGTTATAAATTCATATTGAATTTCAGCATGTACTGAAATCTGGGAGATTTGAATAAAAGTATGTCTTATACTTAACCTTGGCATGTGGAAGGCCATTTCTGATCCTTATTAATTAAAAGTAGTAAATTATTCTAGCTTTATTGTTAGAAAAATCTTTTCAGCATAATTTTCTTTTTTATTTCTTGATAAATGCAAGTGTAGCTAATCCTTTACTATAATGGCAAACTTTTCCTGAGCATATCCTCATTGCATTTTATCATATTACTTAAGAACTATTAATTATTTGTCTTCATAACAGTCTCAATATTTGCATAAAATCCCTCAGATAATTTAATTATTTTGCTTAATATGGTTTCCTTCCTAAGATTATGGCCTTTGCATAATTTGCAATTTATTGGAAAAGTTCACCTACTTAAGTTTATAAATTTTGCACTGCCAAATGACTATTGTTTCACTGTTCATTTTTTCAAAGGATTACTTTTTAAATTAGTGAACTAAAATGAAAAAGTGCATGTTTCTGTTCTCTTGTTTGTAACCGATAATTTTCCTAAGGCCAATTTAAGGTGTATTGTCTTTTAGAATGACATTAAATTAGACCTCAGTCATCTGCTCCCTGTCACTTTCTATTATTTTGTACTTGTTCATCAATCCTTGGGGGAAATCAAAGCCTGTGTGGCTCCCATTTGAATCCGCATAATTCTCAGTGATGGCTGGGTCAGGAGGTGCCTCCCCATGATATTTAAATTTCTAGCATAACTGGAGCCATTAACCCTTCAATGACATGGTCATTCCAATAATCTTGTCAGTATGTAATGTGTTTATTCATTAGTGCAAGTAAAATATTTTAAATCTTAAACTTAATTCCAAATTATGATATTTTGATAAGAATGTCAATGGATTTTTATAGTATAATGTTTTATTCATGTATGTATTTATTCTTAAGGAGATTCTAACTACATTTGACAGCAATTTTTATTAAAAAAAATTAGTTTTTTCTTCTGTTCTGAAAATAATCTCAATGTCTTAATTTAGTTTCTTAACATGGAAACTATTTTGGTCCTAGAAGTTAAATTCTGGTTATACTTAAGTGCTACTTGTAAAACTCAGAGTAACCAAAGCTAGCTATGTGAGGCTATGGGAGTCAAGGTGACACTGCAGCAGTCTATAGATGGAGAAGTAAAGAATTGCCATCATTTTGCACTAACAGAACTGAACAGACCAGCAGAATTAGGCACCTCAAGAGAAGGAACATTGCACGTGTCCTCTATATTCTTCAGAGCTCTATTAAAATCTCAGCCACAGCTGAGGATACAGGTACCCATGGTATGCATTTCTTATCAACCAACACTAACTAAAAAAGGTGAAGGGCACAGCTGAACATGACATGTCTTGCACATGCTCAGCAAAAGAATGATGGAAAGGGATAGAGGAGTCAAAAGCATTTATGGATGACAGTCCTATAAACATGGATGAGTACAGGACAGGGAGGACAGGGCAGGACAGGGAGAAAGAGTTGTTTTGGTTTTTTTTTACTGGAGCAGTAAACATCTGACACATTGAAAGGCAGTAGCACTCTCTTATTCAGGAACATGGCATTGTAACAGTTGATCCTTCAATTGAATGATCATGTCCAGTCAGTACTAGTCTGTAGGTTTCCTGTTGTGGCTTAACATTAAAATCTTGATCTTAGCTTCCATTCTGAAGGAAAGGGAAAAGGCACTTAGTAGCTTCTGCAAGTTTCTAATTATATATGTTGGTGTTATAAGATGCTGTGGGAAGTTCAGATCATCATCATGTAATTCAAGGCCAAGTAGTAGTAATTATAAAGTGCTGTGCATTTACACTATCCATAAATGCTATAAAAGCTGGGTAACAAACAGTAGTGAAGCTTGAAAAGTTCTACCCTTTTCTGTCCCCAGGAAAAGTAAATCACTAATACGTGGCTCATAATCAGTCCACTGGATTCTTTGGATAAGACAAATCTGCTGAGAAACAAGTTTTTGAGAGCCTATCCAAGTTTTTGTTTTGTTTTTTTTTTTTTCTTTTGCAAGCATCAGATCATCTCAGAGGTCTCAGTCAAATATCTAAATATTATGCCATTTCCACCTTTTCATATGACTTTTACCTTGTTCAATGTATTGACAGATAAAATCTATCAGAAAATAATATATGTAAAAATTGATCTTCTCCCTCATGTACACAAAGACCTGAACTCTTCTGTGTACCTAGTTTATACTGTGGAGCTGTCAAGGAGATGGTTATAGCTCTTTGATTTTCCACGTAGCCCCAGGCCTCTGAGTCACTTTAGCCTATGCCAGCTGTCAGTGGTTCCCTAGGGACCATTGCAACATGGGTTTTAGAACTCCCTGCACTTTGTCTATTCTTCTTCCCCTCTTAAAGCATAGAAGGCTGCATGCACAATGGGCAGTAAACAACCTAGCTACAGGGCATCCTTACCAGGTAGTTATGGTAAGACCAAGTTTCTCTTGGTTGTGTAGATGTTGGAGATACCATACCAGAAAGAAGAAATATCTGACAAAATGTCTCTGGTTTTGGTCATGCCATGCTGAGTGAACAGTTCAAGTAACAGTAATGACCACAGTCTGTGATTTTTTTGTGCTTATTCTGCGTGTGCTTCTTAGAATGTCACTCAACTTCATGGTAGGCAATAGAAAGAGTTAGTATTGGTCAAAGACCAGATAGGAGCACCCTTGCATACTTTAGTATTAAATGTATCCAAACACACTCCAGCCTCTTACAGATAAAAGAAAGGAAACCATTTTCTTCATCAGACATTTCTATCAAAGGGACTTGAACAAGAGCTGCCCCACCACAGGCATCCTAGACATTTATACTGGAGGTTTGGCTTTTTCATTTGAAAGGATCCCTTATAGTGACTCCAGATGATATACTGAAATCACAAGGCATTGTAGAGCTGGACTTGAAATAAAAAAATGTTCTTTTTATTACTGTGATTAGAGATAATTCTTCCAGTATTTTACTGTCTGACACAGGTGTAAGAATTTCACAGTTTTCAGGTAGTATGAGACTCATGGACCTAAGTTTTCACTCTATTAATAGACTGTATCTTTTATCTCCCGCTTCTCAGTTGAGGGTCCTGCAGTATCTTATGGCATTTCTAGATGTTTCAGATATACTTAATGGGGTCAACTATATCCATTTTTTAAGTACATTTGATTTGTAGTTGTGTTGAAAGTCTTCTATGTCCATTGCTATTTATATATATTCAGCAGTTTCTAATGCCTTGTTCTCCAGATCTATTCTCAGTTTGGTATTTTTGGTTGGTTGGGTTTGGGTTTTCAAAAATGCCAGGAAAGTTTCAGTTTATACAGTATTTAAAAAGAAAATCAAGAATACCTGAACAATTTCAAAGACAAAGTATTTCACAGTGGAATATTTTGTTATATAGCAGGCAAAGGCATAAAAATCAATAATGAAGCCATATAAAGTCAAGGGGAAAATAGGAGCACATTTTTAACTGCACAGATACTTTAATAAAAACACACACTTTGAGAGAACTTATCAAAATATGTTCTTTGTTTATCCATCAGAAACTTTAATTTAGTTTTGTAACTTTCTAAAATATATATTCTCTTTAGCTAAGAACTGAAATTCTTTGGTGGTTTTGTTACCTGTTATCTTAAGAAAGAGTCTATATAAAACCTTTTACCTTGTGATTTTGTAGACTAAGAAATAGCTGATCTGTAAATTGCACCTGTAAAAATAACCTTATTTGTGCATCAATCAGACAGAATACAGCAGATACTTCTGCCCTCCTTGCCAGACACATGCTAGCTGGAGAACTAAACCATATAGAAAACAGCACTTTGCCTATTACTTTTCTATGAACAGGGAGAAAAGTGTTGGCATAAAAGGGTAGTGGATAGAGTACATAAATTCTTGCATTTCTGATCAGGACAGTTCTTGAACACCTTTGGCTGGCTGCTGAGAGCGCTACTGAGCTTTGCGTGGATCTTAGATGCAAGGCAAGATGAGGAAGGTATAGGGAGGAAATAAGAGGATGTGAGTAACAGGGAGTATAATTAAGACATTACAATGGTGATAGGATAGTATTTAAATTATATTAAATTAAAGTAGCCCAGAATACATTTTAATGTTAAGTCCTTCATCTTAAGATTTGGGAAAATTGAGTGGGATTAGTTGGTTTCTTATGACATGAGCTTCCTTTTTGACCTTGGTCAAGTCATACTACTCAATAATAATAGCTCATGTCTGCCTTGTGTAGTCTGACGAGAGGTAAATAAAAATGGAAACACGTTGTGATGTAATAGAATGGACTGTATAAAGGACTAAGACTATGAAAGCTTTTATAACACAGTGGCTATCTTAATTACTTTTCAGAAGAAAGCAAATTAGATACTACATGTGTATCTGTAGAAACGATATAATCCAGAAGTATAGTATTGCACAGGGCTCAATATTTTCTTTAAAGTCTATTGTCTTTTTTTTCATGTAATATGAAAGTAAAAGGTTCAAAGTATAAAAGATCTGCTTATTTATGTTACTTTTGCTATGAATGCAAACCATTGACCCAATATGCTTTCAAGACAAGTTTAATAACTGAACTTCCTGGCAATGTTTAGAAACTTTTAACATAGCACACATGAAAAGATTTGCAGAATAATGGCAACAGTTCTTTTATGGAAGTAGACTAAAGCTTGATAAAGGTCGAGGAATCCTTATTTGCTGGATTTGCTTATAGAATGTGGAAATGGACGAAAATAAAGACCTGTGATTGACAATACATTTATTTAAACTACAAGTAGAAGAAAATAGAAATTTGAAATATTCATGGTGGGTAAATCTACTGATGGCTTTAAAACTTGTTGGTCTGAATTCAACCCCTGGATTTGGAAATCGCCATCTATCACAGATTAGAAAGCATCACTCTGCATCTGATCTGTTTGATTTTATTTTTTTTCTTAAACCTCTATTCACTGTTGGAAATATGTGTAGGTGTACCATTAGTTTGACACTTTGTGTCTGTTCTAAATCCCTTATCTGAGCCTTTCCCGCCTTCCTTTTCTGTCATCATGTACATCCATGTGTAAAATCCAAAATCTTTGCTTTCACTTTCCATCCGTTTGGCTTTCACTAAAAGCATATAAAGATGGTAGTGAGAATTAAAATTTATAAGAATGTACATTTTTTACAGCTGAATATTTTCTTATTGTTTCTTTACACGCTAGACCCTGTTGCTTATTTAAGTTATGGATAAAATTGATGGAGAGGTTGAGATAGTAAGAAGCCTTATATAGAGTATAAAGATCTAAGATGCACAGGAGGCAGAAGTCCATTCACTCAGTACAGAAATTGTTTTATATATAACTCAAGATAAACTTTTTTAAATTAAAAGTTTAAAAAATCATTTCAGTTAAAAAAAGCATATTCTAAAACTATTGAATTAATAGGAATTACAGTTACTACATACACTTTCATGATGGCAGTATTCTTCATTTGAATTTTAGCTTGAGATTATGTAGAAGAAATACAATAACAAATTATGGATATGTGCATTGTAGTTACCACACTTTTTTGCCATGTTCCAGTACACAAGGATATTTTTATTTTTTTCTTGAGAGAACACAAAGGGTATTGAAGTGGGCATATTATGAGAAGGTTTGTAAGATGTTCTATACAGTGCCATTGTTTTCACGTCCCAAGTATCCTTTACAGAAATTTTATAAAGCCTATCCTATAAAACTATGTACCTTTAAGTTCTTTCCATTAATTGGAAAATAAGTATAAAAACTTGGTTTTGACATAATAATTTTGTTCATTTCCTTTGGAAAGGCTATCTACAGACCTTCAAAAACTCTGAACTTTACAGTGAGGATTTGTTTGTATTTGTGAGATAGCACTTACTACATGTTGTCTTACTACATGTTGTCTTATGCAATACTCATCTCCTCCAGAAATCCACCTGTAGTTATAAGTGCAAAGTTTAGTTATTTTTAAAGAATTCAACTTCTATTCAGGTATTAAATAAAATAACTCAAAATATAATGGAAGTATTAAACCTTATAATTATTGTAGTTTCCAATATAATGGAATTGAAGTTTGTTAAAGATTGAGTAGGAGAAAAAATGGGAACAAATTGAGATGTGTTTTTCTTTAAAGCAAATAGACTTTTTATGTATTGTAAGACACAGACTTTTTTTAAAACAAGAAAAAGCATAAAAAACCCAAATGTGCCAGCTCTGACATTTCCTGTCTGATGACAACGATGAGATCCAGCCTGTTAAGGGCTTAAAATGAATGTCTTGTCTAATTTGTGCTCTTCATTTTTATTTCTTTCCTCCCAACTGTCTCATTTTACCCCACCTGTCACACATCACACTTTCACACCCCTACCTTTTTCAGATTTTTATAAGCTTTGCCTTTTGTTTTTCCCCATCTTAAATGTAATCCAGCCTTTTCTCTTTAACTGTTCACTTCACTTTTTTTTGCCTTTTATCTGTTTCATTTCCTTATCTGTGTATTATTTACTCTTTTATTTCTTAAATGAATACTAGAACTTCTAAAGAAAAACAGAACAGTAAATT
>JANHGN010019590.1:10951-24219 GCA_024605025.1 Megaceryle maxima | reverse complement strand
TAAAAAAAAAACAGAACAAAACAAAAAGGAAACAACAAAACGCAAAAATGACCCACAAAAAAAAACTTCAGGAGGCTTCCAGAACCTTAAGCATGTACCTCAAAATAGCTGTGCTCTACTTTAGACGGTAGAAACGTGATTAATATTTCTTCACAGATTATGTTAGAGCACTTGGAAGAAAACTTGTGGTAGTTTGTCAGTTTTTACCCTAGTCCTGCCTGTCCGGGGGTTTCAGCTGGTATTTGGGTTCCTTCCCTCTTATGCCTGGGTAAAAGCAAGTGAATAAAGCAGCACCAGTTCCTACAGGACCCCAAGAGGTGCCTTTCGGAGATCTCTTAGTAGACTTCAGTTCTGTCTAGTGACAGGAGTATTTTGGTCCCTGATGAAGACCAAACAGGGATGCAGCGCATCCCACAGATATTGCCTATGAGAACTTGTGCTTGCAGCCTGACATTCTGTTGTGCTAAGCACTAACTCCAGTAGTATGTACAGGATCAGCTGTTAGTGTAATACCTAATTCTCTGTGTCGTTTGACAACAAACTCAAATTCATTGATAGATTCAGGCTTCACTGGGTTTAATGATGACCTTGTGCAATGTTTTTCTCTGTTAAAGAGTTAAAGAATAGCTGACATATATGAACTGGTAGTTACTGTAATATTAACCTTTTTTCCTGGCTCCTGCTCAGCTTGTCCTTGAAATTAATCTTCAGGTTTTGGACCACCCTTACCCTGAAAGCTGAGCAATACTAAAATGCAACAATCTTGAATACTGTCACATCACATCTTAAACTGCCTACACATCATGGAAAATCTGATAGGTGCCTTACTTATAAAGGCTTCAGTTTAGGTATGTCATTCTACTTTGTTTCCTTAATATGTTTCTATGACAACAGGGGTACAGTTTAGGATTTAATCTGTGTATTCCTGACTTCAGTCATAATCTCTGTCCACATCAAAATTAGCTGAATCATCATCTTCACAGTACACACCAGATTTGAAAACAATCTTTTCATGTTTTATTTTATTTCTGCAAAGTTCTAAAACCTAAGCAGAAAAATAATGAAAACAGCTTACCTTGATTTTACTGATGTGTATACTCAAAGTTTTCTCATCCTTTTTAAATTATTCCTAGTGTGAATTGATTTTTGCAGTATTGATTCCAGGAATACTGCCTGTAAGCAGTTATGTTTTGTGCAATATATTAAATAGTAAAAAGGATCTGGGGGCATGTATTTATAAAAAATAGAATAATTCTTTTATACAATCCACATAACTGTAGAAATTCAATCAATGAAGATGTAGTGCTGATACCACACTTGTTTTTCAATTCTGTGTTCTCACTAGAAAAGATTATAATGACCCTGCAGTTGTTTTTTTCCAGTGCAGAACAGCATATACATTTGAAACTTACTGGGAAAGAACACCCGATGAATTTCCATGATAGCTGAAAAGCTGAGTAACAAAACTGGTGAAAGATGCCTTGTAACAACATACATAAATAAAAAATAAACTAGCAACTTATACCTGCAGTTACATATTCACTACAGGAAAGTGGATTTAAATTCAACATCAGAACACCACCACCTGCCCTGGCTGAAGCAGTGCCTTATTTTATCGTGGTTTTAAGGAGGGTGTATTTGAGCTGTCAAAAAAAAAAAAAAATCACTAAATAAGCAAGCCCACTCTTTCCTTGGAAAGTTGCTCATTGTTCCTTGCTTCAAAAGGATTCAGGAAGTGGTGGACATATATATAGTGCAAATTAAAGACAGAAGCGTGATTAATAGGATACCTGACCTTTCCCAGGGAAAGACAGCAGGGAGGGCTGGAGAGGGCTGGCATGGGGGAGAAGGGCTATGTAGTTCCATGGAGCTCTCCATAGTTGGGGCAAGAATGGCATTTATGAGCATTTCCAGAATAATTCTGAACCACATATTCTCCAGTCTTCTCTGAGTTGTCTGCTAATGTTTAAGGGTCGTCTACATGCTGGTTTGGGGATTAGTTTAACCATAGATCAGTTCAGAAAGAGACAACCATATGGGTACAAGCTACAGTGATAGAAGCATCATTAGCCTAGTATAACTGCATCCACTCTAACAGGGCATGAAGTAATTTCAATGATATTTGTGAGCTAAAAACATTACAGAAATATATTTAAATAAAGATAACAGATTACTGTGCTATATTGCAAAATCTGGTTCGAATTACTTCAGTGTTAATAGTGCTAGTGTTGGTACTTTAGAATAATCTGCATTATAGCAAACATAGTTTGATAAATCTTTAAATATATTTTAGATATGACTAGTTTGTCTTCAGCTCCCTTGTCAATGACAATGTATCTACTTAACAGTAATTAAAGCTGAACCTTATGAAATGCATTTATCCAAAATGATTTCTTGGAAATCTTAGCTTCCCATCAATTGCTTTATCCCACTTGGTATCGCAGATCAGGACTCATCTGCCTCACCAGGGTGAAAAGAACAATTTAGGTCTTTCAGCTGGGGTCTCAGTTAACACTTATTACCACCATGAAATGCTCTAAGAATTAAAGGATGACAGAAAAGTCCCTTAAATCACATTTTCAAAAACATTTTCCAAAACTGACTATGTTAGTAAACTTCATTGTCACCAGAAAGCCTCTTTTAATCTTACAAAGCATCTGCAATGAATAATCCTCCCCTCCCCCATTCTTATTTGCTGCCAAAACCAGATTATAAATGCTCAGTTAAAAACTCGGCCAAATTTAGCTTTTAGGCACACTGTTGTAAATAGGGAATATTTGTACAGATTTTGGTAGAGTTACTCCAGATTTGTGTGGATGCAAGTGAAAGCCAAATTTTGCCTGGGTCTTTCCTTAGCTGCCACTCAGTGCACTGGTCAGCACCAGAACTGCCGCCTCTTATGTCAGTGGAAGGCAAGTGCTCGAGCCGAGCCTGCCCATTGTTTGACAAATTATTATAAACAGATCTGAACAAATATTTCTTTACAAAACAAACTGGTCAGCAGGCTTCAGGCTCTATTCTCCTGATGCATTTTACAAGAAATAATATCAAGTTAGCTATTATGAAACTACCCCCTCCTCACACACATATAATTGCTTCCAGCTTGCTGATTATTACCCTTTCCTTAACTGATAGAGTGAGAAGAGAAATAAAAATATCTCCATACAGTGGGCCAAATCCTCATCTGGTATAAATTGACATAGCTCCATCAAAGTCAATAAAACCATGTTGATTTACACCAGTTGAGGAGCTGATGCACTATATTTTTTTTTTACTTACTTTTAAAAATAAAACCTTATGTGATTGTGTAACCAACATTGCAACAGAAAACAGTATTTTCTTTTGTGAAGTCAAACATGTGCCCTCCCTTTGACTTTCAAACATTTTCACTTAAGATAGTCCTTCTATAGCATTTTTTTCCCTCACCTTCCAGCAGAATGCTCCTACTGCCTTTTTTACTGGTCCAGCATCAGGAGCAAGGTACAAACTGGGCTGAATGATGATTAGGCACAAGATAATAATTCCATGGAGTAATGAGGATAAGGAGTGAAATGCTACCATTGTTCTTTCACACAGAATAGGGAAAAGGGATAAGCAAAGGAAAAGATAGGAAAATTATTTCTTTGTCATTCTCTCTGATCTCCACAACACTGGCATCCAGTCAGCTAATATATATTAACAGCACCAAGTGATTAGTAATTCCTACCCAGGAATGACAGTACTGTAAACTACTATTATAGATTAAGTTTCTTGAATAATCTTTAAAATGATACATTAAGACTTACTGTTACAAGGTTTATTAAAGCTGATAGAAACTGCATTCTGTCTGGGCAAGCTCAGATTTCTAAAGTCTTTCTTCAGTCTTCTCTAAGGGCTGTCAAACACATGGTGATTTCTTTGGGAATACTCTTTGTCTCTTGTTCTGATCAAAAGCACGGAGAGATGTTCCATGACAAAACTTTTACATCAATTGCAGGATTTCTACGCATTCAGTGTGGTATATTGTCCAAAAAATCTAGTCTTTCCCCAGACCCTCATTTTTTGACTGGTTGTTTTGATTGATCTACATATTTATAAATACGCCATAATTTCAATAACATCCTGAAAAATCTGAGTAATTTTATTGTTAATGCTGGCACAGCTTTGTATTGGTTCAGCAAAGACTTTTAAGAAAACTTTCATTTATTAATTCTCAGTATTTAGCAGCCCCTGATAACATGCTGGTAGTTTTTTTTTAAAGGTAATGGTGACATTTGCAGGATCATAGTCTTTAATTTCTAATAGCTCTTTTGAATACTGTAACAAATTAAGGTGTAAATAAAAATTACAATAGCATGCATTTCCAAATTATTTTTTGCAAAATCTGGGCAAGATTTAAAATATATATTCCCTTGCCTTGAGTAACATCTTGAAAATAATTCTATGATGTCTGGAATTCAGTTGCAAAGACATCCTGGTCTCTGATTTAGTATATGTCTTTTAATTCATAGGCCAATCTGAAAGGCATTCAAAATTGGCTGGAAAGCTTTTGTAGAAAGAGTTGAAAATTTCTTTATCATATTCAGTAGGTATTACCGCACTACTTGATTTGGAAAAGATTGCTTATCTCTATTAAACTGTGAACCCTTTGGTTTTGAGATCCTGCTTTTACTGTAACCATCACTTTGGATTGAAGGCTTTATTTTGTAGTGAGGGTTTGCCACTTGGTTGAATGAATGACTGAGACATTGATGTGGAGAAATCCAGTGCAGAGAAATCCAATTCAGATCCTTCATTACTTGTCTGTTTCTGTAGCAAGATAGGACTTGAAAAGATGATCTAGTCCCTGGACAGAACAGTGGTTCTCCAAGCACCCTATAAGGGGCTATTTATAGGCAGAGGAAATTGAAATAAAACACACACAAACTGGCAAACATTTCATTTAATCAGTGTTAAAAGAGTGGCCTCATCTGTAAAGAAAGATGGTGGTAGATCTTGCCAAACAGCTCTGTTACAGGTAGGGTAGGACAGCCTTGCATAACATGGGCAATAAGCATCAGGTCCTGCTGGGGACAAACAAGTTATTTGAGAAGTCAGGTCCTGTCTTCCCTCCAAAATGAAACTGAACTAAAAGACAAGGAATCAGAGGGAGGTTTACTTAGCTAGAAAGTGCAGTACTTCACAGGACTACAGTTCAGGCTTGCTCTTGGGAGCAGGTTTCTGGAGTTGGGGGAGGCTGGATTTCAAGCTGCCCGTTTAATAACCCAGAGCAGTCAAAAGGCTGCTCTCTACAAAGCTGACTCCATTTCCTACATGATAGTGGAGACAACAGTCACATGCCAACATCCACACTTGTGAGGCTTGAGCTTTTTCTGGTAAAGTCACAAATTGCTCTTTGAGGAAGTTGTGTCAGCTGGTATTGAGATGGATGATCTGGATGCTGTATCCACAGACTATATGCCAGTGGGTTGGAGACCAGGGACCCATCTAGCGTAATGTGTTCTGGGCAGCTTGGCTTCAGCTCTGATTGCTGCAAATTCATCAAAGCAAAGCACTTCCAATGAAACACTTAAAACTCAAAGTTTGTTTCAGCAGAAAAAGCAAATCTAACTAGTTCCAACTCAAGGTTCCTTTGTCCAAGCATAAATCATATATGCAATAGGCACAGGAGATTTAGGTAATGTCTCAGACATAGTTTTCTTTTTATCTTCTTTTTATTTTACTCCAAAGTATGGCAACAAAGATTGAAAAAAAGAACATGGTACTGCCTTGCCTTAAGCATGCTGCAGCTTTGTGGCATCTTTAGACTAAATTCTTGGCTACGGAGACTAGAGAAACCTGAAAGTGTACTGGATATGAAGTCAAAACAGCTTGTTACCCAACTTGCTTTCTTCCACAAAGTATTGAAATGTTAAGAACACAAGCAAATAATGCTTGGATACAACTTGCTTTGTTTTTGTCGAGTTGCATTTGTTTGTCTGAAGCCAAACAGGGTGGATAATTTTGCATTCTTTATCTTAGCAGTGAATTGTGTGGTTCTGAAATTTGAATAAGATAAGATCACAAACAAGTAGAAACGTGTAGGCTGAAAAATCAATATGTTTCAAAGTGACAGTTGAGAAAAAAATTATTCCTGTACTAATATGCTGAAGACATGGTTTAGGGATTCTACTAGGGCTGGCAGTATTTTGAACAGCTAAAGCAGCATTATAAGGAAATTTGAGCTGCCTTCATATTAGATGCAGTCATGCCATCACCTAGAAGTAAAGTACTGAAAATGTTCATGATAATGGTAAGCTGCAACATTAGGGATTTTTTTTAAGGTTCTCAGTCTTTGCATAATAATTAGATCTTAACAACTGTAGTTCTTTTGAATCGCTCATGCTGAGGTCTGCTCTTTCCATTTACCCTGAAATTTTCTAATATTTTAGTTAAATTATTCAGAATAGCTACTCTCTTGCTAAGGTGTTCCTATTTTCCAGTTCAGGACTCAACATCATTGTCACTGAAGAGTGGCAGAATTCCTGTTAACTTAATCACATTCAGACCTATACTGTGCCCAACATCAGAAAGCCATTAATAACTGCTTATACTAACCAAAGTCTGTTTTGTCAGTGATGACACATCTCAAAAATAGTTTCCTCTGAATGAAATCTACATTTCTGTACTGAATTATTACTTTCTGGGAGTGACTCTTGGTAATCCTTAAACTTTGCTGAAACAAAACACTCGTTGCCCTTGAGAAACACCTGAATAAGCCATGCCTAATATGATACAATTCAAGAATAATTAAGGCAATAGTTGAAAACTGTAGGAATATAAAGATTTCCTTTGCCACCAGAATTTGACTTTTCTTCTTTCAGCCTCTGCTTCACTTAGGGTGTTTAGGAATGGTGTAGGACTCATACACTCAACTTTTCAGAAGTAATTCTCAGAAACCCCAGTCTCTGTGTCTGGTACATAATTCACTAGGACAGAACTAAACAACTCCTGGTTATGTTTCTCTATATATGCTGAAGTCTTCTGAGCTCTTGCTTTTTCTACAAGCAAGCCATGTATGTACTATAAACATCTGTGTATTTATTGCACAGAGTTCTCCAAATTCTCATCACCTGAGCAGATGACTGCTTTGTTTTCTTTAAAAGCTACAGGTAAAATAGCAGTCTCATCCCCTCTGCAGGTATTTGTTTGGTCAACAGCATTCTTTAAAGAAATGCTGTGTTGACAGGAGAAGGGACAGATTGTTGAGTTATGAGGCTATGGAATGCTTGTGGTAGGCAGGACTCAGCAGCTATGAATAGAGCTGTAAACCAAGACGGGTGTCAATTCAGTCCTTCAACAAAGCCAGAGTGACTCAAGTAGCATGTTGAGGCACACCACGCAAAGACTTATCTGCTTAGTTCTGCATAAAAGTATTAACAAAACAAAACAAAAAAATCCAGGGTGAAAAAAACCCAAAAAACCAAAACCCATCTTTGCAGTGAGAATCATACTAACAGTGCTTAAGATAAAGCTTGGACTAGAGGGCTCAACTGAGAACATGCAAGAAGCTTCCAGTCCAGGTTCTTTGTTTTACAAGATGGGGGAGAAGTGCTGACTAGGTCAGCTATGTACCTTACAAAAGGAAAATCCTCACACATGATGTTAAATGGCAAAGGAAAGATAAGAAGTAAAAGAATGATATACTTTTTAACCTATTTAATAATGACTGTAAATATTTTATCTACATGCCCCTGAAGTTCCAACTTCATTTTCTTGGAAGTTTTTCAACAGCTGTGAAATGATTAGTTACGTGCCAGTTACTGTAGAACTTTGAATAATCAATAACTGCAGCCATTCTAGAAGAAAAGTAAGCTGGCAGCTAGGCACATGTGTTAAAAGGGATGTCAATGACTGGTTGATAAAGGGCAGCAGTTGGAAGTGATGAGGGCTAGGGATGAGGGCTGGAAGCAAAAGTAAGGTAGTAAGTGGAACTTATGCATACAGGACAGGAATGTGTTGTTTGAAAGAAGGTAAAAACTCTCATAGCAATGCTAGGAGCCTCATACATGTAGTATGTAGTGTGAAAAGCCAGCATCATTTCCAAGAAAGTGTTACTACTGCTGTAAAACTGGATATGACAGTCCAACACCAAGCTGTGTTTCTGATTGATAAGGATGCACTTAAAGTAACACTAGCAATTGATTTCTTTTAATGATCTAAATTATTCTGGAGCTCGAAATTCTAGGAAACTGTAACATGCTCAAAGATATATTAAAAAAAAAAAAAAAGAAAAACAACAAGCTGAAAAGGGCAACATTAATAGAAAAGTTATATATCTAATATTTTTTAAATCAAACAGTAAAAAGCAAGGTGAAATTCACCTTGTACAGATAACATTTATATACCACTTCCCTTGCAGAGTGTCAGAATAGGTAGTCAGATTAATCATTTGGTGCATAATCTTTTTCTTATCTTTTAATGGCGCAAAGTTCACGTGAAGTGATAAAGAGGTGGACCAAATTAGGAGAAGGTGAGTGCTGAAATTATGAAAAAAAAGTACTTTCAAACAAGTTCTTGTGTTGCTTTTAAATTTTTTTGGCTGTAATGTGTTCATTGCTGTTGCTGCCTGACTTTCCAAACTATGGTACTGATGAAAATCCTTCTCTGAAACAGGGTTTCATGCACTTGCAGAAACAGAGGACAGAATGTGATAATCACTTATGCTGGTGGAACAGTTTTAAATAGGCTGAAATCAGCATCTTCCCCAGGTGTCCTTGTTCTGTTCCGTTCCCTTCTCAGTCAAAACTGGAGAGACTAGCCTACATTTGGAGAACCTTAGCCATCATTTCATTTTGATAATCAAGCCCTGCAAGTTTATAGTGTCTCTAGGTAAGTTTTTTTAGATGTTACCTACTACATTTTAAATGACTATGAACCTATCTCTGCACTGTTTAGACTGCCTACTGTACTGACAATCAAACTAGTTTAGTTTGAGTGTGAAGTCCTCTTTTCCTCGTAACTGGCATTACCTATCTCTTAGATGCACATTGAGTGTTCCTCCCACTAAACATTTGATTATAACAAAAGGGGAACATAACATATTCTTTCTGGCTTTAGAACTTATTATTGGAAACCTTGAATTAGTGTATCTATCAGGAAGACAAAGATGTAGTACCAGCTTTAGCCCCTCCTCTAATGTCTTTGTAAATAAACAGGCAATAAGCGATTTCTTTTCCCCAAACCCTGTGCTTGGCCCTCAGGCCCATTCAGTGCCCTGAAGGGCTCTCTCTCTTTCGTGTTCCTTCACATACAGTATAACACCCAGTCAGACCCAGGATTTCTAGCTAGTTGTAAAAGGCAAAGGTTGTACATGACTCTAGGCAACAGGAACACAAACCCAAAATTTCCATCCCCTTGCTCTAGGCAACATCTAGACAGAAGGTTGGAGTTTTGTTCTGCTTTTTTTTGGGGGGGGTTATTGCTTTGGGGTTTTTTTTTTGCTCCTGGAGGCAGTGACTTTGCTCTTAGTTCATTCACATCAACCTGGGAAGATCATATGTACTGCCTGGACTACCTCTTGTTCAGGCCTTCAGATTCAGATAGCTGCTACCTCAATGTTTCCAGAGTTACTACTGTGCAAATACACATATTGCAGAGTACCCTCCAGTTAGCCTGGAATAAGAGCCAATAGGGCAGCCAGCTGTATAAATCAAGTATATGACTATCAACAGATTAAACCCTTTTGATGTTGATTATTAACAGTTTTCAACATTGTAAAGTGTTGACCCTTTTTTATTAGTCCACAAATTCTCATTACTTCCTCACCAGACAGAAGCTCAAGAGCGTGTTTGTATTATAAAAAAAAGAACAGGAACTCTCCAAAGATGAAGAAATAAAAACAAAAATAATAAAAAAATTTAAAGTGACAGTAAACATTTTTTTAACTATCACAAAGGGTATTTTGTTGTTTAAAGAATTAACCAGCTGCTCCTAGCCAAGGGGAGCATTCCTGAAGCAGAAAGGCACTGAAGAGCAGGTACATGCTGCCCATCCCATTTGTTTCTTTGCATATGTTCAAGGAGTCAGAGTTCAGAAGTAGGGAAGTGTAGGCTGTCTCAGTGGGTCCATGCCCTTCAGAGCTGTTGCTGGAGAAGTGAAAATAGTTATGGTTGGGGCAGTTAAGCTGGCTCTAGACCTGTTTTGAACTATTGGAGTAGAGCCAAGGAACTGGCTCAACTGATAGATTTTGTTTTCAAGTTGCATAAGTGCAAGTAACCTGCAAGACTTGATCATTTTTTTTTTACTACAATGGTTAAGTTCAGATAGGATTATTTAAATAGCAGCTGCAATGCAACCCATGTAAGAATTTTTCACTTTACCTTAATCGCCTTCCCAGATGCTGCATCCTTCCTTTGGCCTTTGGGTTCCGACCTTACAGCTGCTCAAGTGTTAAGACATACAGAACACTGCTGAATCTTTAAAGATCCTGCCTACAAGGGGGTTGTGTGTGTGTGTGTGTATTCACTTACTCCTGCAGAAAAAATGCAGATCATATGCATCCATATTATTTTTATTATGAAAAAAAAAATAGGTTTTCATAATGAACTAAAGAATAATTTTAATATGCTTGAACTTACAGAGGTAACATTCCTTCCTGGCTACTTTTTCATCTTACCGCTCACTCTACCTTTCATTTCTTTAGAAGTTCAAGCACATTAATGAGCTTTTCCTCTCACAGACCTTTTGCAAAGGCTATGGAACATAGTCATACAGGGGAAGATACTTCTGTCTTGAAATACATGGCTATTGACTGTCAAAGGAATTAATAAATTGCATATAAGTGTAAAGAAAACTGTATAAGTCAGATGATAGGGCTGGATTTTTAGCTTCACTGCTGCTATAGAAGGAAAGCATACTGCATCATGTTGTTTCAGATACTTCAAGGCAAATTTCCCTTTGGTGGGACAAGCATATCCTTACTAAGCAGAGTTCCTACACAGGCAAACTCTAGATAAAAGGAACTTAATTCCAAATAATGCTAAAACTAGTCTATGCACAAAGCTTGTACTGGTTCATCTAGATCCCTTGCTATGCCTACTTAACTAAATACCTTTAAAACCCTACATAAATGTGCTAATATAAGGTTTACACCTTGTTTCTCAGTGTGTCCACCTGATAGTTCACAGTACAGCAGTTAAGCTGATGCCAAAATAGCTCTAGTTAAACTAGTCCATGGTCTAGTCATCATGCAAAGCTCATAATACATCTAAGAGTAGAACTTAGAAGTAGACTATGTTAAAAACCAGAGGAGTCAAGAAAGTTTCCTCCTTCAGTGCCTAACAATGTGAAACTGTAAGAATTTACAGGGGCTTTTATCCTTCCCGGAATCCTTATAAATGGATAGTTTACAAAATAAAGGGACAGAAAGGACAGACATTTTTACAAAATGGATGGTCACATGCACAACATCTATGCACCATGAAAACAGGCAAGACTAGTTATACAGATTAATTCTGGTTTAACTGAAGAAACAGCCTAAATCATTCCCAGCAGCATTTTGTGATTTGACCCCCACTGCAAATGATTAAATTTTACAACTCTCAGCAGAAAGACCTCTTAATTTCTGTGAGGTTTTATATACACCACACACCAAGGCTGAGCACTGGATGTGATATGGCTGGCGTATGAGGAAGAGCACAGCTTATGGTGCTGAACCGAGTGCCGCTTCTTCACTGTTGACTAAAGGGGCAGCCAAACCCAGTGCCTGTAAATCACACACTTGAAAGCTTTCACATGGATTGAAGCCAAAAGACACTTCCTACCCAATTTCAGAAAAGGTCTAAAAGGTGAAGAGGGCTATGGACCTCCCTTGAGTGGGGGTGACCTACTTCATGGTGGGCCAATAGTGTGCAACTGTTGTGAGGGGTTGGCACCAGCCCCAGCAGCTGCTGAGGTTCCTAACCCACCATCTGGAGACACACTTCAGATGTGTGGAGGAGGCTGAGGTGACAGACTGTGTAACCTTTCTGTGGCAGCCACAACCCCGAGCCTTCTTCCTTGGGCAGTCTGCCTGCGGAGTGGTCACTGTCAGCCTCCTGCGCACCCCTGGAAGATGGGTCAGACAAACTGAGGGCTTCCCCTAAAACTCCTCCTTCTTCCAGTACTCACCTTTCTCAGACTGCACAAGTTAAGCTTTAACAAGACGCCTTATGTACAGGCAGGCATACAGATGCTTTGCCTGTCATGAGGATGCCCCTAATGAGCAGCTTGTGAGGGGGTTCACTGTGCACCTGGCACCCACGCAGAGACCTGCTATTGCCCCTGCAGCACAGGCAGCAGTGGCACCCACTGCTCAGGGACCCCTGTTTGCACCCAGCACCACCTGGGGTACCCTGGCCAGGCCATATGCCCCTGGTGTGCACTCTGGCCCTCCCTCATTTGCAGCCGGCAAGGCTGGTGCCCGGGGGGCAAAAAGCCACAGGTGGTGGTGGCCCACCCCACCAACCTGGCCTCCGTTCTGTCACCCAGGTGTGCAGTGTGCCAGCGGCTCAAGGGACTCGAGGCCCCTTGGTGGATGGATGTCCCTGTCCTGCACCAACACCAAACTGCTCGTGGTTTAGGCAGGTATGAGGTGGTGAGGAGGAGCACATAACTAGCCTGACAGCCAGCCTGTCCTCGGGGAAGCTCCTGCCATGGCGCAGGTGCTGCAGAGGTACATGGGTAGTTAGAAAATGGCTGGTGTAGGAGCAACTTCAGACTTCTTGCTCATCACAAAATGTGTAGTTCCCCAAAGTGGTTTTTTTCCAGATCCCACAGTTAGCGCCAAACTCTGTCCAAATCTCACTGACAGCCCGTGGAGCTGGTGCCTGCCAGGGTGGCAGTGTTGGCGTGATGCTAAGATACAAATTGACGGCAGCAAATAAACTTCTCTGGCAGCATTTACTCATTCATGCAGTCAGACTGAGCTTAGCCAGCCAGAAGAGCACTGCTTCTGCAGAGTTGGTCAGAAAATCACCTTTTTTTATAACCAAGATTTATGTGAATATTAAGAAGAATTCAAATGTCTTGGTCTCAGAGACAGGCTTTAGTCACAGGCTGTTGTGGAACTCACCAAGAGTCCAGTCATTGGCACAGACCCTAGCTGTTTTTCCTGGCATATCTTTCCCTTTCCTCCTTCTGATTTTTACAACAAATTGTCCTCCTGCCAGGAGATTCCTTCAAACTATGTGAATGAAGTATTACTTGGGGGGGGGGGGGGGGGGGGGCGGGTTTGTAATTTTTTTCGCTGTTTAACATTTTTTTTAATA
>JANHGN010019590.1:0-10851 GCA_024605025.1 Megaceryle maxima | reverse complement strand
TCTTCTCTTGTTGCCCTTACGTTGTTCTTTCTCAATTATATCGTAAAATCCGCGGTGCACATGGGTGGAACGTGGTTTGGGGGGGGGGGAGGGTGGTGGGGGGGGGGGGTGGGGTGTGGGGGAAGTGTTTCAACTTATGTCAGCTGTTAAACATTTTTATCCAAGCATGTTCACATGCAATATGCACAAGTATTAGATAATGCTGAGGTTGTAACTCCTTTTGCTGCTAAACTCTGTTGCACAACAGGCAAGAAATGGAGAATTGAGGTCATGCATATGTCTTGCATGGTTAAAAACCTAGCTGCAAAGCAGGAAATTCTCTCACTGAACTTGAGTTTTGTCACAGAGCAAAACACACCCACTCACAGACATAAGAAAACAAAAATCAAGGTAGTTCAGGTCAGTGATGGGAAGGCATGGGCATTTTTAAACCTCATCTAACTAGTTGAAATCTTTCTCCTTTGTACTGACTTTAGTGGAGGTACTTACTGAGATAAGGTATAAAAGGAGCGTCTTAAACTCTCCTTTTTCTCATTCTTGGCTGCAGTTCCATCACTGGACCTCAGAAGAGTCAGTGGTACTGAGTGTAACTGAAAAGTTTTTTTAAAGGAGGGATCTAACCCATCAAGTCCACTACGGACTAGGCAGAGCTGCAGGTGACCTTTTCTTTTGCCCTAAAGGAGGCTTGCAGTTAAAAGTAACTTTCTGATTTCTGGGTGACAACAGGATGGTCAGTGTGCTGTTTTAAGTGTTACTGTCTCTGTAAACATGGACTTACATACCATTTTTTATGATGTTCTGCAATTATGTGCAAACTTAAGAAGTATTTTAGCCTGAGATACTTAGACCAATTCAGCCTTAAACACAGGTACATTTAGAGATGCATATCAATAAATTCCATCAGTAGAGAGAGTTCCTTTAGAGCAATAAACTAAGCAGATGTAAGCATTTTTACATCTATGCCCATTCTGTGGGGCTGTGCTGAATGAAGTCTTGGGTACTTTCCTTATGAGGAGAGGCTGAGGGAACTGGGGTTGTTTAGTCTAGAGAAGAGGGGACTGAGAGGAGACCTTATTGCTCTCTACAGCTACCTAAAAGGAGGCTGTAGCAAGGCTGGTGTTGGTCTCTTCTCCCAAATTACTAATGACAAAATGAGAGAAAATGGCCTCAAGTTGCATCAGATAGATGCATTCAGATTAGATATCAGGAAGAAATTCTTCCCTGAGAGAGTGGTTAGGCACTGGAACAGGCTGCCCAGGGAGGTAGTGGAGTCATCATCCCTGTAGGTGTTAAGAAAAAGAGTGGGCGTAGTACTTGAGGCTATGGTCTAATGGATAGGTAGATGTTAGGATGAAGGTTGGACTTGATGATACTAGAGGTCCTTTCCAACCCTAATGATTCTATGATTCTACTACAACTTTCATAGGTGAAGGTGGTTTTAGGATTGTAAAGTCTTGCCTTTGCATTTTGTTTAGGAAGTTCTTGGACTACTGGAAATTACAATGGAAATAATTTTCAGTTCTTAGTTCACAAGTTACTGAATCTTCAACATTTTCATTCAATCTTTAACGATTTCATTCAGATTTCAACTGTTGGGCTAAATTGGTACTGGTAACAAAACGGTTTAAAGTTTATTCCTTGATATGAATACTTAGCAATTGTATGGTAACAATCCTGCTAATTTTCCAGCTGTCTTGAGTCTTCCAAAGCCAGCAAGACACACTGGATTTACCACCTTTTGTTTTTCCTTTAGTTCTGCTCTACACACATGCTTTATATAAACCAAAGACATTTACGAGTGCCTGACTTTTAAGAAAGGTAGAAATTCTGACAGCATCTCACTTCCTCTTGGGTGTGGGGCCCCAACATGGGCATCATGGGACAGCAGTGTCCACTTAATACACGCCTGTCCTTCAGTGTGTGGGAGAAAGGAAAATGACCGTGCAGGTGGCCCTAGGAGCTGTCCTTTTGGAAGATCTCCCTTGAATATAGCATTCCCCTAGGGAATATATTCTGTGGCCATGATGTAGAATAAGTGGGCTTGCCTCCAGCTTTAGAACTCAGCACACCAGGCTTGGATCAGTCTGCAAGCACTCTGTTAATACAAAGAGTTATGGAAAGGCAGTGTTCTGCAAAAGCATGAAATCAAAACTGCAGCTTATTTTGTACGTATGGCAAGCTACCACTTAACTCCAGCCCTTGTATACCTGTGCTGAAGTGGTGGCCAGGGTCTAAGGATGTGCAAGAGCATTGTGGTGGGGCTGCACATACCATGACTCACTTGTGTGTTGTCAAGTGGGAAGACATACAGAGTCCCTATCGAGCCAAGCTGAGGCTCCAGCAGCTACTGGCTTCTTCAACTCTGCTCTTATTTGGCATCTACCATCAGAACAATGCCTAGATAGTTAATCTCCTTGCTTTGTTCTTCCTGAAGCCCCCTATAATGAGATGAGTAGCAGGACAGAAGAAAATAAGGTGGGAGTCAAAGGAGTCTCATATTACATGGATAAGTAAGTCAGAATAGTCAGTCATGAGTCAACACAGTTTTCAAATGAATGGCTCTATGAAAATCCAGCATGGATAGTATTTGAACAAAATTCTATGTTTCAGATTGGCTCATCACTGTAATCTTTGAATAAATAAGACAGATCAGCTACTGGACCAACTTCTTTTCATGTGCTCCTCAACAGAAACTGCACTGCATGGCATCTTTTTCAATATGCAAGCAGGTTTGTCTAATCTCACGATTACTGAAAAAAAGTTGGGTCTGTATAGTCATAACAAAATAACGAAGTAACATCCTTGAAATTACTGTTTCTACCCATCAACTGGACAGAGAGATGTTCAATACAAATGATGCAAATAAGAAGAATGCAAACTTAGTAAATGGTAGGTTAGTATTATGCATTTTGAGAGTTCTCAATCTTAAATATGACTGTATAAAGGGCATCTTTAGCAGATCCAGGTTTCAAGCAGGCAGACGTAGGATACTTAAACCTATTGTAAAATGCCAAAAGTAGTGACAGTGTGCATATGTAGCAAAAGATAGCAAATTCACCCATCATTCATTCAAAATCATTTATCAATCATCATTCATTCTAAATATTGTTTAGCAATGAGAAATTAAGTATATTTTAGTGTTGGTAAATTACAGTAGTGTCAATTCTCTGTATCCTGTGCAGTACAACTGTAAGAAAAAAAACGCAGTACCAATCCTCTCAAATTTTAAGCTGGTTTCAGAGACACTATTAGGAAATGAATTGTGGTTTCACAACATTTTATCATTTTGTAATCAGGTTAGAGGCTAATCATACATGGTCATTGCTGCAAAGTAGATGAGGTCAGAGTTCCTCCCCATGAGTGTAAGGATATCAACTTAAATACATTTAATAGCCTTTTCTAAGAGAGAAAAAGTGGGATGTGATTAAAGTAGAATTTAAAGGAATGTATGTCTTCATTTCTGAAGTTGTGTGGATATTAAACATGCAATATCCATTAAAAGCATTGAGAACTGTTTGTCTAAATCCTATTAAATTGGGGGAAAAAAGAAAAGAAAAGAAGACAAGAAAAGAAAAAAAAAAAAGAAAGAAAAAAAGAAAAAAAGAGAAGATGGAATCCCTTTCTGTAGAACTACTCTGATTATTTAAGAAACATGTCAGTGCTCCCTGAGGGCTTTCTTGAGGAATGGGCCCTGCTGTATGGGGCAGTATTAAACCTTAGCAACAGGCAAAGCAGACTCCAGCCATGACTTACTGCCCTTCATGATTGCAACAGACCCAAAGATTGTGTCTTCATTAGCAGTGGTGGAATGCCTGGGTTAAGACTATTACAAAACTACCAGAAAGTGTGACTATACCAAAAATTCACTGACCACAGGGGATTGATTCTTTACCTTTATTTGTGACTCATGTGAAAGCAACAAGTCTTGCATGTGTCCAGAAGCTGCAGAATAAGGAACCTCCTATCCTTGTGAATACAGAACTGCTTTAAAAACATGTTGAAATACGACTGAGCTAGAATGAAAGAAAAATTAAATGCACTGTGAAAAATCATATGTATATCTCTTTCCCCTTTTTATTTTTTTTACTGAAGTACATTATTTAAAGTGGGTACGTTATTAAAAACTGAGCATAGCACTTTACAGCCAGTAAAAGACAATAGACCAAATGTTACTGCTACCCACAGCTGGACTAGATTGACAAAACCAGCACATTGTCTTTGCTCACATAGTTTAAAATCTAAATAAAGATATATGATCAAAAGAGTAAATTGGATCAGCAAGGTGGCAGAGAAAGGGCAAAAGGTGAAAAAAAGCTATATTGGTAAGTTATAAAATGCATAATCAGATAAACAAGGTGTTTCTGCTGTGTGTTGCAAGCTTTGAAAAAAAAAAAATCTATGATTTGTTTGCATTGAAATGCAGGATTTTCAAAACAGCATTTGGAAAGGAAAGGGATGATAGTATCTGCCAAAAACCTGCTCAGTGCATTGAGTCCATGCTCACATATATGTTATATTTCTTTTTAAACATGCTGCAGTCAACTGAGAAAAAGGTAGAGATTGTTGATATTCTGTCATTTGACAGAACAACTCACTAGCAATCTATCATTTACACAAATAAGAACTTTTTTCACATTTAATCTTTTTAACCATATGGGTTTGTTTTTTTGGTTTTTTGAGTTTTTTTAATAGAATGGAGAACACTAGCATGCCCTTCAAAGTCCAAGGAAGTTCTTTATAAAGAAATCTAATGAGTTTTTTCCTCTGATTTCAGCCAAACCCTGAGAGAACAAAGTGGCAACTTTGGTGGAAAAATAAAAAGAACAAAAAAGCAAGGAAGCAGGTGGCTAAACATACTCTACAGAAAAAAACTCTTGCAATTGCATGATAATACAGGTAAAACTGAGTATATTTTTTTTCTTTTGCATGGTTCCAAGTATATGATTTGGCTAAACATTAGTTATTCAAATATAAAGTTAGGTGTGAATTTAAAGTGGCAACACTCTAGTAAAATAGTTCTGTGTGCTCTATTCTACAATAACAATAGTTACATGTGGAATTATTTGGTAATGGATATAGGTGAATAGATATTTTGGGATATGTGAGCAGACATTTTGGGGTATTTTGGTGTAAAGCAGTTCTTGGTGGTTTAAAGACAGGAATAAATAGGATAGGACACGGAAAGAAATCTGTGATAAAGCAGGGAGCAAGTGAAAATAAATGAAAAATTTGCAAAGTGTGAGGAGCTTTGAAGGAGCAGCTGGGGGGCTGCCCCAAGCCTGGGCCAACACTGTCCCTAGGAAAGTGTTCTACCCTTTTATAGAGACCAAGTGTCTTATAAGATTTTGTTTCCAATGCAACTATTTTTAACATTCTGTGAATAAGAACTACAACCTGGCTAGGGAATTCTGCAGCTTCTTTTTTGTCACTTTGTCACAAAATCCATATCAACAACCCCACTGAATGTCATCGGTAATCCCATTCCTGTATCATAAATCAAAACTATACTTTCAGTGATGTGTTAAGGACAAAAATAATTGCAAAGATTAAACATGGTGTAAAAACACAATAAATATTCCCATGGAAGAAAAGTAACCTTTCTCCAATATCCCAGAATTAATTTCCATTGAATTCTCAGTGCCCACTTAGTAGACATTAGCTGGTGTCATAAATTGTAGTTCCTGCTGACCTTATTAGGACCAGAATCAGAGCCTGGATTTGGGGATTTTAAAGAACAGAGATGGATTTGAAGGTGAAAACTTAATGAACTGCTTCACTGTATCCTAAGAACATGAAAACATAGTGCAACCCTATTACTCAGTGAGGATCTGTTCACTGGAAAGTCACTGAGGGAATAATGAGGGGGGAAGAACAAGAGGAGGAGGAAAAGGTGAGAAGAAAAGAGAAAGAGGGCAAGAGAGAGCAAAAAGGAAAAGGGAATTTGCTTTTGATGTCACAGTTCTATCAACTCATGCATTTTTCATGGGTACCAGCTAGTGCTAAAATAATGCTGTGCTGACAATCCGAGCGTGAAAAAAATCAGCCAAGTTCACAAATATCATGATACTGGCTTAGAAACAATGAGATTTACAAAAATTTGAAACTCAAGGTTTTTATTTCCCTTCTAATTTATAAGCCTTTTAGGTTCAAGCTTTTCTCTTGAATTTGAGATTTAGAAATGTCATTATTTTTAAGGAGGTTCCAATTTAATCACATCTGCTGAAGAGATAGAGTTTAAAACAAAGTTTTAAGCGTTATCTTAAATGCTGGCAACACTGTATGTCATAACCGTAGCATACTGTACAGTTTTGATGCAAAACAAACTAAAAATTACCAGATGTTAGATACAAGTGCATTAACTCAAGTTGCATTTGTACCCTTTGCTAGATAGTAACTAAAAGCTGTAAGTGAAGCCAGCTGGTAAATGACAATAAACTGGCAGGACTTGGGCTAACCTGCTTTGTAGCTCAAGCTTCATATTTTGTAAATGTAACTAGGAGTGAGCATTAACATTTCTCAGTGCTTTTGATTAAAACCTGATCACTTTTTAAACAAAGTAATTAATGGACTGGATGTAAACATTCTTTTTAGTCACACAGGCTACAGCAGTGTTGACTGTTCCCTTTCCTTGCAGAGGTAAAGAAAACAACCTATGCACAGGTACAGGAAACAGCAGGGACCTTTATTTGCAGTAATGGTGTATTAAGCTGTAAACTTAAACTATTTGAATATCACCTTCAGATATTATTCACCTCAAATGGAATTTCTGCAACTATCCTATAGATTTTTCATATAAGCACTGGACCTTGTGATGAACACTTTCTGTGTTTTTATGTCTTCAAGCTGGCTAGCATTCTTAAGAACACAAATTAACATCCTAGTTTTAATTACCAATGGCAATGTAAGTGCATTACTGCTAAAAAAAAAAAAAAAAAAAAAAGTGGCGAAAAAATAATACACTAGTAAAGCCATGTATTGACATTTTTGGTGAACTGGAATAAAATGTTAAGGGGCCCACCTACAACACTTGGCTCATTTTTATTATATTTGATTTCACTTTCAGCAAAATATATGCGTATGCCTCTGTACACTGTGACAGCAGAGTCTTTGGCTTTGGGGCTGTAACAGAGAGAAACGTCTCCGGAGTTGCAGTGTCAAATGCCGAAACCCCTGTGGGTCAGGCTAAAGGGAACAGCCCTGCAGGGGACACGCCTGTCCCTGCTCGCAGGACAGGTACCGAGGACAGTGGATGGCTCCGGGACCCAGCGGCTGGCGGTCTCCCAGCTGCTCGGCGGCTCTTCGGCGCCGGTTTCGGAAGCGCTGGTAATGCCAGTGGCAGGAGGCGCGGGCGGGCAGCGCCGCAAGCCGCGGGCTCGGCCGCCGTGCCGTGCCGTGCCGTGCCGTGCCGTGCCGCGCGGTCCGGCCCGGCTGGCTGAGCCGCGCGGGAAGAGCCTCCTTCCCCCCGCAGTCAGCCGGTCTGGGCCCACCCCCTGCACGGGAGATCTCCGGCTGATAATTCAAAAATGGAGGATGCGCCCTCTCAGCCATTAATTAATAATGTAGCTCGCTGTCTTCCTGTGTGACACATGCTGGAAGGCACCGAGCGGCCAATAAAGATGTAGGGGAGAGCAGGGAAAGGCTCCTCCCCATAGCTCTTCCTGATTGAGGGCTTGCAGAAGTAGATCAAAAACTTCCCAGGAGCTGGGGGGGAGGGGGGGGCAAAGGAAAAGGGAGAAACCCGGCAAGGGGGGACCGCGCTTCGCACCGGCCGAGCAGCGAGAGCAGCCTGCGGCCGCACCAGGTGGGCAGCAGGGGTAGAAGCCCCACGGAACCCCCAGCTAGGGCAGGCCGGAGGGCGGGCAGCCCCCCGCGCCGCGGCCGCGCTGTCCCGCAACGGCAGATCCCGGCAGCGGCCGGGCCGGGCTGGGGCGAGGCGGGGGCGGGAAGGACGAGGACCCCCGCAAGGCAGCGTCCCGGCAGGAAAGGAAGGAGAGCGATAAGTGGTCGGCTCTGCCCCTCCCGGGTGTTTGCTTTGCGGGGAGGAGGAGGCAGAGGCGGCGGGGGAGTGGAAGTTGGTGTCCGGCCCGGCATGTGTGGGTCAGAGGCGGGGGAAGGGGGTGACCCGGGGGCAGGGGAGCCGGAGCAAACAAAGCGCGGCGGCGACACTCGGGGTATCCCCAAGCCGAGCACGTTGCGCGGCTGGGGCGGGGGGCGCCGCCTCCGCCCGCCGCTCGGCGTCATGTCCCCATTGTGAGGTAGAGGGAGGCGGAGGCGGGAGGAAGGATCCGCCGCTCGCTCCGCGCGCAGTCCCAGGCAGGCAGCGGCGTGTCGGCACACAAAAGGCCGCCGTGCTGCCGGTGCTTTCTCCCGCTCCTTCTCCGGCTCCCCCGGGGGGAGGGACGCGCTGGGCCCGTTCCCTCCTCCCCGGGCCGGGGGGTGCCGCTGTCCGGACTCGCTTCTTCGCTCCGGTTTTTGGTGTTTGTTTGTTTTGGGTTTTTTTATCTGGCTTTTTTGTTTGGGTTTTTCCCTTCCCCCTCGAAGCGGGTCCCGGGGCAGGAGAGAGCACGGAGCGGGGCGATGCCGCTGCTGCACCGAAAGCCCTTCGTGAGGGTGAAGCCCCCCGCTGACCTTCGGCCGGACGAGCGCGTTTTCTACTGCAAGGTCACTAACGAGATCTTCAGGAACTACGAGTAAGAAATAACCCCTGTGTCTGTGTCCCTGTCTCCGTATCCGTGTGTCCGTCCTGTCGGTCCCACTCCCCCCCCCCGGCGGCGGCGGCGGCGGCGGGTAGGGAGCGGTTTAACCCCCCAACGGCTGACACCTGGGCTGGGAGGGGATTCCCCAGCAATGCCGCGGGGAGCCCTGCCGGAGTTGGGGAGGTGGGTGGGGGTGAGGGGGGGGTAGCGGCTGGCGCCGAGCCTGTACTCTTCCGAGAGGGGTGGGGGGAGAGGGCGGATCTCTAGCCCGGGGCAGGGGGAATCCCTGCCCCTCCTCGGCGGGGGTATCCCGCGGCCCCCTCCTCTCGCGGGGAATGGAGCCGGCTTCTTTCTCGTTGCTTCCTCCTCCCTTCAACCCCGATCCTTCCTCTCGACAGTCGCTCGCGTCCCTGTCCCCATGCCCCCGCCGGGGAAGTGAAAGTTGAGTGTGTGGGAGGCGGCGGGCGGCAACGAGTGCCTGCCGGGTCCTCGCTCTCCCCCTCCCCTCCGCCCCCGTCGGCAGCCGCGTGTCGGCGGCGGACGGCGGCGCTAGGCCGCCCCGCGGAAGCGGCTGCGCTGGGCCCGGAGTTCAGCCGGTGCCGCGGGGCAGCGGGGCCGCCTGCCCGGCATGTGTGGGCCGCCCTATTGTGGTGGCAGTCGGGCGGGGGGCGCCGCCCGCGGAGCCCGCTGGGCTCGGTTCCCAGGCTAGCTCCCGCCGCCGTTAAGCCTTTGCTGCCGGCCCTTCCCTGCACCGGGGTGTCGGGGCCGCCGCGACGCTGAGGGCCGCGCTCGCCCCGCCTCCGCGGGGAGCCGCCGGTTGACCCGGTTGGAAATGGCTGGCGGAATCGGCGGCCCGGCTGGGGTGGGGATGACGGCCCGGGCGCGGGGGTCGCTGCACCTGTCCGGTGGGGCGCGGGTCCCGCGGCCGAAGCCCTCCCTTCCCGGCAAGGCGGCACCGCCAGACGTTAGCTCCGGCCCGAAACGGGAGCGGGCACACCTGTCCCCTCAGGACCTCTGTTTTTCGGCAGGTTTTTCTGCCTTTAACGTCCCTTCCCCAGCCCTTCCCCCCCCCCTCCGCCTTTTTTTTTTAATCTTCTCCGTGTGTAAACGACCAATGGAAATTGTGAAATTGTCGTTAACCGTTGAAGGCGTATTGCACGGATAGTCCTGAACTTGCTGCCGCTTACTTGATCGCTTGTAAGAACAATGGACAGAAAGTGTAAGTATTGAGCGAGAGGTTTTTCAAGAGCTGGTGAATGCATGTTTTCACTCGCAGTCTGATCCAGTACTGTCTCAAAAAAGACCCCCACATCCAAACTCTTTTTTTTTGTTTTGTTTGGTTTGGTTTTAAAGATGTGCAGACTAACGAGATTAAATCTGGAATACTTTTCATTTGCAGCATATGAAATCAGAGCACACCTAAATCTTTTTCTTGTTTAGACTTGCTTTTCTTACTCAAATACACTTCACCTAATAAAATTTTAAAGAAGTTGGATTAGGTAACTTCGGAGTGTAATGCCTGTTTCCTGGATGATATACTCGGGGGGGGGAGGGGAATTGGGATTGTTGAGTATTTTGTTGTAAAGAGTATTTTCATTATAGCGCCTATAAGAACCTAACTAGCAAGAGCTGACAGCCTCCTGTTTCTGTGGGAATTAAGTCCCCCTCCCCCAGCTTCCAATATTTGAAAGCTGCTTTTCTGGTTACAATTATTATTATCATGTAATTAGATGACTCTTGTGTATTTGTTGACACTGCATTGAAATATGTTTCAGGTACATGTAGCTTTGTTAAAATTTCAGCCTGAAAAGCATCCTTCTAAAACATCTTTCTGCTCTTAAGAGTGTTTGGTGAATATTTTAAGTACTCAGACGGGTTGACTTACACTGCATGAATGTTGTCACTAAGTAAGAAAGACCATAATGCATATTTAACCAAAGTTCATGAATTAAGGGATAAATTTAGACTTGTGTTCACATGGGTGATCCCTAGAAACGTTAGTTGGTGGTTAGCTCAGAGGTCAGGGCTTACATTATGATATTTGGGACGACTCCAGAAAACTCCTATGTTTGTTTTCTGTGTATGTGGGGTGGGAGTTTGTGTGTGGGGTGGGGGGGTGGGTTTTTTTTTTTTTGCCTTTTGTTTGGGGGGGGGG
>JANHGN010019588.1:0-29418 GCA_024605025.1 Megaceryle maxima | reverse complement strand
TGCCAACTATTCGGTCTCCAGGCCCTCTCTCAATATGAGGTTTCCCCATTTATTTATCTGGTTGCATTTTTTTTCAACTGGCACATGTGAAAATCTAAACCTAAAGAGCTTCAAGTAGTCTACTGCTGGTTTCCATAAGTACTTAAACAAAACAAAATGTTAGTCTCTTGAGGAATTGATAAGTAGAGACTAGTGAGAAAAGATGGAATGGGAAAGTGAGTGGTGAGAAGGCAAAAGACAAGACATGGGAAGACTGCAGAACAGAAGGTATTTTACAGGTTTGATGTGAAGCTAGACAAAGCAGAGCAGGATATATTTCAAAAGGGACATTTGATCAGCAGTTTCTTCTATGACTGCAAACTGTACTCGTAATTAGGAAATTTCAGTTAATCACCATGCTTAATTCTGAAATAAAACCCACACTTCATGAACTTATTTGAAGAGTAAATTTGAAATTAGCACGTGAAATTTCTGAGCAATATCTCATCAAGATTTTTAGATCTTGAATTTTATATGGATATCAAGTATAAATGTCATCAATAACTGATGCTAAAGGATTTTGTCATTAATGTAGACATCATGCTTAAAATCTTCCACCAGGCTCTTTCAGATAGTGTTCAGAGGAGGCTGTTGGGAAGAGCCAACTATCCCACAGTGTCATATTAAGTATCTGCTGCTGACTTCTGCTGGAGGCAGTCACTGAATTAGATCCCAAAGCTAACTGAGGATAACCATTTAAGACATTGCATAGTTTTTACTCTTTAAAAGACTAACATGCCTCAGTGTGTTTTGGAGTTGTTTTCATATTGTAGTATTTTGGTGCATAATTTGAAAAGGAAGACGTGTAGACTAGCAAGTACTTCAGAATTAGCTCCTTCGGTAATGGTAGGTGGAGAATCATTTACAGCATTACCTCTGTACGTCCTCCGTGTTGGGTTCTGAGCAATGGCAAGAAGGCCACTGCAAAACCTTCCAAAGAAAGTTTGAGTTCCAGCTACATCCAGGAGTAGCACCTTTGCCAGTGAAGTTACATGGTGTCTCAAGAGTTAGCAGAAAAGACTCGTATCCTGTTTGCTTCCTCTGCAGCATACTGCTTAGTGTGCACTGCACGCTATCTGCTCAGAAATATTTTTGCAGCATAGACAATACATTAATTTACTTTGCTTTAAAATATTTTTGAACAAAATGCAGAAGGGTTTGTATGTACAGAGAAGACAGTTGCCAATGGATGTATCTGTGGTCAGCATTCACAGGGGAATTACTCTGCCATCGTGTTTCACGTTATTATTTCTTACAGATCTATTTGCATTATACCTCAATATCCTCTTTTTTTCCCTTGTTTGTTTTTGTTTCTTGTTTTGGTTTTGGTTTTAGATTCATAACCAATACCCAACAGAGTTTGAGTTCAATCAATATTATCTGAAGTTTCTGGCTTTTCATCACATATCAAATAGATTTAAAACATTTCTTCTGGATTCAGACTACGAAAGACTAGAACATGGTATGTGTGATGTTTCTTTATTGCATATTGGTTTTGTAGCTGATGGGTTTTTTGATCTACAAAAATTTTCCTAGCTTGGGCTAGTCCAGTAATTGCATGGTGATGATGTAATGAATTCTGCTTCAGGACTATAAAGCAAAATGAAACAAAAAGAACATGTAGAGTTTTCTGAATGAGTGATTCCAGAGCCATGTCTGAAAAAGTGGAAGAAAGTAGTGCCATGCCTTAGGGGTTTTTAGCAATTTATCCACATGGTTCAGTTTCCCCTATTAAATACCTTATTTTAACAGAAACAAAGTCCTTGAGAATCCTTCACAAGGAGAGCATGAGCTGTCAGGAAAGGAAAGACTTTCCACTTACTATGCCATACTTTCTCTTGCATTCTCTTCAGTGTTTCTCTTCTGTTATATTTCCTTTTCACTCTACCTGTCATGCACAAACCTACTGGTTCTACCCTCAGAGACCTCTTGTTAAGTCTACACAACCACAGTTGAGGCTGTTCAGACTAAACTTGAGGCACAATCTTCAGCGCTATGAAGATGATCAGCAGGCTAGAGCATCTCCCCTCTGAGGACAGGCTGAGAGGGTGGGGGTTGTTCAGCCTGGAGAAGGCCCCAGGGAGGCTGAGGCCTTAGAGCAGCCTTTCAGTGCTTGGAGAGGACCTCCAGGAAAGCTGGGGAGGAACTCTTTGTCAGGGAGCGTAGTGGTAGGATGAGAGAGAACTGTTTTAAATTGGAAGCAGGTAGATTTAGATTAGATACAAGGGAGAAACTCTTCACTGTGAGCGTGGTGAGACGCTGGCACAGGTTGCCCAGAGAAGTTGTGGCTGCTCCATCCCTGGAAATGTTCAAGGCCAGGCTGGATGGGACTTTGAGCAACCTGGTCAAGTAGGAGGTGTCCATGCCTATGGCAGGGGGGTTAGAACTAAATGATCTTTAAGGTCCCTTCCAGCCCAAACCATTCTACGATGATTTTATTTCAACAAAAAGTTAATTTCCTTTATTTACCTTTGAACAAAACAAGGAGTTAGAGTCAATGACACGCTGTGGTTCCTTCCAACCTGGCTTGTTACACGGGTCTATAGTTTGGAAGCGTGGGGGAGTGGTGTTTGTTTATTTGGGGCTGGTTTGCTTTCAGACAGCATTAAATACAAAATAAAATCCTGTTTCCAGTAGTCTTTAGATAAAAGATATATCCTTCCAAAGTCATCTCAGATAGCACAAATACATCACTAATTTAAACTGGCCTAATTTGTTTTGCCTGAAATGAGTTAGCAAGTAAAATTGTAGGTGCAGCGGGTCCAGCACATTGGAAGGGCTGGTAACCTCGGGCAGTGGGGGGCAAAATCAGTAAACAGGACTTGGTGATCTGCTGAGTCAGCATAGCTGCAGGCAGAAGGGGACATTCATCAATACTCAGGCATTTCAGTACATTTCAGAACAGGTTTGTAAGTGCATTTTATAATGCTACTGAATATTTATAATGCTGCTTTGCAGCTGCAAAGCTCAGCAGCTGTTTCATCAAATACAAGCTCATGTTGGGAGTACATTTTGCTATACATTTAGTCTGGTTAAATTCCTTGTAGCTATGCTTTAACATTTGTTATATATTATCAAAAAGCAACCTTTTTGCTGCTATTATTTTCCCTAGGGACATTGTTTGAAGATAAAGGAGATAAACATGCCAAAAAAGGAATTTGCATTTGGGAATGTATTGAAAAGATGCACAAAAGGAGCCCTGTTTTTTTCAATTACCTCTATGCCCCTGCTGAAATGGAGGTATGATTTTCTTTTCCTTAAGAAGAAAAAAAGGCAATTTGCTATTCTGGGTGATTCCTTCAATATATTTTGATAGCTTAATTTTTCTCAACTGAATTTAGTAGACCCATGTCAATTCACATTGATTGGAGCAGCATCTCATAGGCTTATAATCTCAGTCACCTTAGTTATAGAAATGTGATTTAAAAAGGCCAAATTCTGTACCACTTATTTCTGCATCCTGCTGAGGCAAATGAGGCTCTTTGATTTCATTTAATTATATGAAAACTATCTTAATGTTTGCACAGGCTGTGTAAACCAAAACATTACGTACTGCAAACCACATGGTTCAGTTTCTCCTACTGAATACCTGTTTTAGCAGAAAGAAAGTCCTTGGGAATCCTTTGGGGAGTGCATGAGCTTAGCATTAGTTTTAGGGTTTGATCTGACTGAGCCAAGATCTTGCTTTGGAAATTTATCAGCTGCAATACTACTCACCAGTTCTATATACTGTTCAATTGAGCATAATGCAGAAGATAGAAATACTGTCCTGTAAGTCTGAAACTCAAATCATTTCCTTCTGTCATTGTAATAAAACTTTGTTTCAACTAGGCACTAAAACCAAATGTAAATATGTCCAGTCTCAAAAAGTGGGATTATTATGTAGAAGAGATTTTGGCTACAGGTCCTTCCTATGATTGGACCATGGTAACTGCAAAATGCAGCGCTGCTGAGGAAGCTGACCAAACAGATGGCGCGCTCTCTCAGACCAAGAGGAAAATAGTATGGCCGTGTTACGATGATGTTAAAAAAGTCCAACCTGATGCCATCAGCAGCCTTTTAAATGTAAGTACATCTGTTACACAGAACAACAAGTTCTCTTATGCTCATGAAATTTCTATTTCCTTTTTATTTAAGTTCTTGCCTTATACTGTTTATGAAAAGGATCGTGATGGACGTCAAAACAGGTGTTTAGTGAAACTGGTTGATCTTGAGAAGTGATTGTTGGTCTGGGAATCAGTTGGACTTCCTGCAAACATGACGTTGTTCTGAATGAACACTTTTCTGGCAGTACACTTAGATAGTAGTTAGTAACTATGAGAAAGCCAGTCATGGGTTCATTTTTTTCACTCTTTAAAATAATAAGATGGGTAGCATAAGAAATTTTTAGGTTGCCTTTTATCAGAAATGCAGGAACTGCTAACTGGGGCAAATGTTTAATCTAGTCTTCTCATCCTTTCTACTCAGTTTAAAGCAGGTTTGTGGTAAAATGGCAAAGACACAGATTTCCAGTAAGTCAGAAAACAGTGTCTGACACTCATTGATTTTTGACAAGTGGGAGGCAGATGCACAAGCGTAAACTTAACATATTGGCCAGAATTTCTCTCAAAAGCTTTCCACGATTGCTCTTAGTTTACCTGTGTTTACTAGGACCAATTTGGTAAATTTTGCTTCTTCAGAATATTTTGGTACTTGAAATAGATGCTTGATTCTGGCTTTTTCTTGTTTACACTCAGGTAGGCCGATTAGGTTTCGTCCTTTCTTCATTAGAAGATGAATCATTATCATGGTAATTGTAGTTATTTAGAATGATTTAACATCTGTATTTTCTTAAATGTTGATTGTTTATACTTAAGTAACAGCCCTAATTGGAGCTACTGCTTCAAGCCATGTGCATATTTAGACACACATCACTATGTACACTTTTTTATTTTGAAAATTATTTGCACACTTTACCTTATATTAAAGCTGGGATTATGGAGCCCAGTATTGCAGTGCTTGGAAAATTGGGATATGCTGGGGGTCCCTGAAGTCCCCTGAATCAAAGATGATTTTTAGGAAAGTCTAAGGATGTTTCTGAATGGATCTGAGTCTTCAAGAACAGACTTACTTTTGCTAGAGACTTAGCTTCATTCTGGCACATTCCTCAAACTTCTTTTGGTCCATTCCTTCCAATCATCACTGATCAAACACAGGAACAATGCCCAATTAAAAGACCAACAAAACAAAAAAAGAAAAGAAACTGCCAAACAAACCAACAATCACTTGTAAAACTCCCCTTGACTCAATCTAAGGTAGCCAGAATTTCTCAAAGCTTGTAACTTCACGAATGCAGTGAGAGAGCAGTCTCTCAGAAGGGATTCTTTAGCAGAAAACCAGAGAGCTTTCATATCAGGTAAGTAGATGCCAGAAGTACATCAGGAATATAGCAGCAATGTTCTGCATTTCTTCCTGGGGTGGATGCCAAACTGTCTGTATCCACAGCTCTGAGAAACTGCCATATAACAGGGAAACTAACCATTTTATACTCTAAAGATACGTGTGTCAGCTTTTATAGAGTTTAAATGTTATTTGTGAATTAGATTTTAGTACTAAAAGATAGCAATGGAGAACATTTGGAAAACTTTGAAGAGGTTGTATAAAGGTTACAAAAATATTCTTCTCAGTTTAAAAAGCAAAGGGAACTTTCTTATAAAACAAGTTGTTAATTTAGGGCTATTGCTGATGTAGGAGAAAGACCTCTCTGAAATCATAAATCCATTGAGTATCCAAAAAATGTTTGAACTGTAACCATTAAATTACTAGGGAAGATTGATTGTCCCATAGTTTATAATCATAAGCCCAAGTTTGTTTGTTCTAAAGATGTTTTTCAATTTAAAACTAGACAGTGCTCTTCAGGATGTATAAAGGAGAGAAGTTATTGACTGTCTTAATTCAGAGTTTTCCTTGGTCAGATGTGGTGCTCTTCTGTGAAGAACAGAAGGTGTAATTTTGTAGCAGTAAATGTTCTGATGTGGTTTGGGTACATAACAATCCATCTCTTAATGAGAAGGAAGATGGCAAACTCAAAAGATGCCACTTCAGGATGACAGTCACACAAATTAACTCTTCCAGAAATACACACAGTAAGTTCTGAACTAAAGCTCTATAAGGAGCCATTGAATAATCAGCAAAACAATAAAAATAATGTTTCTGATTGTGAGTTGGTTTATAACTTTCAGTTAAAGGAAATACTGACAAGGAAGGACTTCCAAACCTTGCTCTGTCACGGTCAAGACAGCTCAGTAGCGTAGAACTTGGTCCAGATTGTTCTGTGTGTGCAAAAACACTTTGTGGATGCAGAGGTGGTGATAGGTCTCCACAGTTCTAGAGTTCTGCAGAGTTAGTGCCTGTCTGTACCTTTCAAATATTAGATTACTTAGCAGATGCATCTTCTGATAGGCACAGTAATGCTAATTGCTTTTAATGACTCCTTTCAGGAAATGGCTATTCATATCACTGTATTTGTTACAGCCTTTTTTTATATACATACTGACTTCTGCTCCTGCAAGTCTAGGCAACAGGAGATGAACCAGAAAGATAAATGTAAGGATTTTTCTTTCAAGGAAATGCAGCTATTTATAGTCCATTCCACACAGAGAAGGGGAAAAAAAAATCTGACAGTTTTCACTAAAATTTAAAACTGAAGGGGCAAGAGTAAATCTTAATGATTTATTGCCATGTACGTTTTTTACATGGGGTTTATTAAAGAAGAATTTATTCCTAACTTTTCAAGTCATATATAGGAGATTGTTGAAAGCTTTTCTTTTTAAGTTCTGGAAGCACTACTCATTGTGGAGCCAAAAAAGAAGGAATGTGACCCAGTTGCTAAGTAACAAGTTTCAGTTACTTCCAGATTCTGCAGCAAAAGACTTGAACTCAGAAGTCAAGATTCGGGCAGAAAGAGAATGGTCAGATTAAAACCTAACTAACTTTTAGCACTGAAGAGCTTGCATCCCTTTGCATAAAGAGTCTGTGGTAAATTGATTCAGTTGCATGTATCCAGCAGGAAGCCTTTTACACTTAGCACTTTGAAAGAGGAACAAGGAATATAGAGAAGTCATTAGTCTGGCTTGTGTTCACCATTCCTTGGTTTTGTGTCTACCTATGAAGATACTCCAAGCAAAACCATTCTGGTTTTATTTCTTGGCAGGAAAAGAGTCCCATAATATTTAATGTATATGTGACTTTCAAATATCTTCATTTAAAACTTCTGGTTTAATTCTTGCTGTTAAGACAGATTTCATTTATTTAGCTTTACTTTTGAGTTTTCTAATTTACCTTCAGCAAGGAAGAGTTGTGAGAAGTATTTTGTTCCTGTTACACTGTCAAATCATGGCTTTTTTATTTTCACCTCAGAGTTCAAAATTTAGTTCAGGAGTTAATTTTCTGGTCAAAATGTTTTCTTATCTTAAAAATTGAATCATTTTCTCTAAGTCTTTCAATTAATAACACTTTTGTGAAGAAATTGTTATTCTAAATGACCAGTAGGAATTAGAGAATATTACAAAATCTGCTTTAATAATTTTCTGTAGTAGAAATAAAGTCAGAAACTTACTTGAAAGTAAATGTCCTGGGATTGACTTGGCTTTTATATAGCAGGGAATTCTCCATCCTATGGCAATATTTTTGTTCCATCATCGATTCTTAATTGGATTTGCAAAATTGAGTGTTTCATTTGATATCACTAAGAATCAGATTTTCTTAACAGTTTAGTTGTTAAAGCTAAAAATACAGAAAGGCAGCATGGCAAGGAATGTGGACCACACGTCGAAGTGATGACAAGTGTATTGATGAGTGCTCACAAGTAAACATAAGCTAATGAAATTGCCTCTTTTTGCTGAACTTTATATGCACTGTCTTACTAACAGGAAATAACCCTAACTGGAGGTTATCATCATAGGCCATATTCCCAAGTTCCACAACAAGAACATGTTGTTACAGTTTGGCATCCAAATTGAATAAATCTTTCTGTTTCATTTCCTTCTTTTCTTACAGCTTTGTATCCCATTTTATAAACCAGGGTCAATGTTAATATTGGCAATGTACAGTGTTGGTGTCACAGCACAAAATTTGGTCTTTGTAAATATTTTTAGAAAATATAGCCTCTCCTTATCATTGTGTTTCTCTTATGGCAATGGGTGTTGAATTTTGTGTGTTCAGGAGAGCTGGTGGAGAATTGAAAGCATAACGGCTCCTCCAACCTGTGACATGCAAGAAGGACAGTGTGGCTGATGCGGTTCCCAGTTGCCTTTGACTCATAGTCTGGTTGATTTCAGTTTATAGCTGGTTTGTCAGAGGTTTTTGTACTTGACTGGGCAACACGGCCTAAAAGTTTCCTGTGTGAAAATATTGACCAGAAAATGGTTGTGTTAAAAATTATTGCCAGGAAGTGATCCATTGGAAATGTTTATCCTTAAGAAAACCCTTGTTGTTTGTTTCAGGAAATTGAAAGGTTGGAAAGTAAATTAAATCAGAGCCCAGAAAGGTGGCAGCTTCTGTGGGAAAGGGTCAAAATGAATCTAAAGGATGACACCAGACAAGACAATGTAAGTAGTAGACAAACTCATCCAATAGAGTAATTCCACTCCTGCTACATAGGCTACCTGGTGCACCGAGAACATCCCTGTATTTCTTGGAGTAAAATACTGCTTTTGAAAAATGGAATATGTTGTTCTAACCCATGGCACTGGCTCTGTATTTCTGCATGTAGAAAAACATATTTATACTCATGCTATTTATCTAATTGCTTTCCCAGAGTAGATAAAGCATACAGACAAAATGAGCGTGAGCATTTTACTAACACACAAATATATGACTTTACATATTTAAAAGATTCTTGAAGTACAGAACCACTCAGTTCCTGAAAGTAGCCAAGAGAGCATCACAGAGTTTCAGAGATGAGTGAAGATATTTCCATGTCTAAATGGATTTTTGGAATTGTAGACTCTAGTAAAGGTGAGAAGTCTTCATGCTTGTGTTTCCAATTCCTGACTGAGGTAAAAAGAACAGGTATTTCCCGAGTCGGAAGCTGCCTCTTTGCTATCTACATGCACTAGGAAGAATGTTAGATGCTGCTTTGTGTGAGCTTTCTCTACAAACTTGGCACAGGGAGTTACCAGCTCAAGACTGTACCCAAAGGCTTTGGCTTCATGTGCTTATTCCAATTTGCCAGCCTCCATGTGAAGGTTACTCAGCAGCACTACTTTGTTATTTGTCCTTTGCTCTCAGGAAAGCAATATGCTTTACGTCTGTCAGAGTTATTCAAGTTCACTTGATGTGCTAGACAAATTCAAGATGAAAAAAGTTTTATACTAGCAAAACAGAGGACTTTTTTTATTGCATTGGAAGCAGAAAAGAAAATGCAAGTAGAAATATATCTGATATCAGTCTCCTGTCCTAGCTATTATTTAAAGATTGTCAGATAAATGCAATAGCTTAGGGTCAAACCCTATCAACTCGTATCTCTAGGATGCTGTCATTTAGATTAAGACCAAATTCAGGATCCCTCTTGTTCCAGGTTATTATGATTGTACAAAAAATAATTTGGTTCTATAAAGTAGCTCTTGGAAACTGCACTCCTTTTCCTTCCCTCCCTTCCCTCTCCTCCTTCCTTTCCTTCCCCTCCCTATGAGATTAGGGAAATTTGTTGTATCCAAACATCTGACTGGTTCTAGCTGCTTTAGAGGAAGCAGGGGAAACATTGTTCAAGATTATGTCACTGCAATATACAAGGCTTTTCTGAAATACTGAATTCTCACACCACGTGAATCCTTTTGCTTAAGAAATGCATTGAATTGCCATCCCTCTGACTTCTGAGGCAGCAGTGACATGTATTATGAAGATTTATTTTTTTTTTACTTCATAATATTTCACAACTTATATGTGGTACCTCACATTATCCATATAATGCTGGGAGAGTCTCACAATGCAAGATGCATTGTGTGACCTTTTTTCTTTTCATCTTTTTTTTTTAGCTCCGGAGACATCCTTCTGGCTCCTCGGGGATGATGCCAGCTAATCTACATTCCTATCAAAAGAGGTCTTTGTTGGAAATACCTGACAGTGGGCTGGGTGAGGAACAGAGTGCAAGCATTTCTCCCTCTAATGGAGTAGATAGAAGAACAACTACACTATACAATCATTTCACATCAAAGAATGATGAAAATAGGTAAACTGAAAAATCACAGAGTATTGATCAGCCTTGTATTAGATGAATCCAAGTCTATGCCTTAGGATAAAAAATGAGATTTGCACATACACAGAATGTTTTATGACTACTTTATTCCTCCTTTGCAGTTGGGGTTACTTTTTGTTGTCTTGATGGGTGGGCTTCTACCTTCTAGCACTGTCTTTCAGTGTTCCCCTTGATATGCACAAGGCAAGCTGCACGTTTTATGAATCCAAGGTACTGAAACAGGGATTATCAGTGTCTCACAGTTATCAGTAACTATTGTTTTAAAACAAATTCATTAATAATGCAGTAGAACAAGTGTTTGAATGCGTGTGTAGGCATTTGGGGGTTGTTATGTATCACCAGTATTTGTATTTTCTGTATCTTTCAGATCTTTTGAAGGTACGCTATACAAAAGAGGGGCTTTACTTAAAGGTTGGAAGCCTCGCTGGTTTGTGCTGGATGTGACAAAACACCAGGTAAAACCTTTTCAGATAATGGTTTGGGTTTTGGGGTTTTTTTGAATTACTATTTTGTTGCTGGTTTAGTTGCTGGATTTGCATAGATGGGTTTTACAGATAATACTAATAATGGTTATTTTCAAATGTGATGCCTGTGTTGCATCATTATAGGCCATGCATCTGTGTTTATGTTGTGTATCTTGTAGCTGATGGAGCATTCTGAGTAGTAACAGTGGTAACTTTTTAGCACATAATCATAAAAGACTTCTTGGACTGGAAGTCATGCATTGTTGTTTGGGCCCAAACATTTTTTGCCTGCTTCATACTTCAGGAAGAAAAAGCCAGGTAATGCCTGAGGACATTTTCTGGCCATTGTGGTATACAAACAATTGTTTAAAGTGCTGCTAACTTCACAATGTCATTAAGCAATTAAGTGGTGAGCGTAATTCACCCTTTAATATGACCTCCTTAGCTCCGAGACAACTAAAGCTCTTTCTGAACTAGAGAGTGAAAAATTTAAAAGGTATTTCCTAGAGTGCAATTGGGATGCTGAGAGCTAATATGGTAACTGATAGCAAGTTTGATTCAGGCATTCATGTTGAAACTGTAGTAGTTATTGTATGCTCGGTGTCTATTTTACAGCCTCTTTGCTCCTCAAGCACCTTGCTATGAGCATTTTTCTTTGCAAATGAAAGGGCATGATATGCTCTGGAAAATGGTAATCTGAACTGCTTCAGCAGAAAAATTCACTTCACTTATTAAGTGTTTTTCTGTATTTGAGAAAGCTGACTTGAAATGTCTATATGAAAGTCTTCTCAAATATGGAGAAACAGGATCGCAGATCACTCTAAAATTAGCATTAATTTTGTAAATGACTTAAAATGAGTTAAAATTTCATCTCAAATCTGTATTCCTGTAAGTCCTGAAATGCCACATTTGACATGGAACAGTAATTTCAGGTGCCATATATAAGAGTATTTTTGAGTAGTTCTAGTGATATAAATTTAGTAGCAAAATAATTATCAGATATTCTGAGGAATCGTTGTACAGCAAGGAGAACTAAAACCAGAGGAGTTCAGTTGGTCAAAACATTTTACCCAAGTTCCAATGTATGCTGGGAATTGTGCAGTGGAAATTTGTGGTCTCACATACTTCAAATAATGTTGGGTCATCAGGCAGTAATCTTCACTGAGCCAAATATTCCACACAGTACGGGTTGTAACCTCTCAGACTCCTGCTTTTGTCTTAAAATATTAATTTATTGTAATCAGTACAGTTAAAAAATATGTAATACAGATAGACAGTAGTCTTTTTAAATGCTAATTGTGGATTTCTAGGTTAGTGTGGTAAAATACCAACAAATAAGCTGATTATAATTATTCTTCTTGATCTACAGGAGAAAAGGTTCATTTTACAGAAGAAAAAAAAAAAAAAACCTTTTACAATTTTTATATAACCAAATAATCTCCTGAGTATCATAGTTGTAGGAGAAATACAGATCAATCTTAGTTGGAATTCTGTTGTTTGACCTTTACTGGGAAGGTTTGCTTTACTCGTTTGCATTGGTTCATGGGATTTTTTTAATTTTTTGGGTTTGGGTTGTTTGGTTTTTGTTTTGTTTTTTTTCTTAAAGCAAGTATCAGATTTTCTCTTTTGGAACTTGTTTACATATTGATACTCAGTTTACAGAGTGGTTAACATTCATATCAGTGTATCTTTGCAAGGAGAAAAAAAAACACAACACAGACCCCAGACTTCATTCATCCACTAAGTGCAGTATAAGAAAATGTGAGTTTTCTATATAGTTCATAATTATCTAAAATTATACTTAAATTTTTGCTGATCACTTTAAAATTTTAGAATATAGGGAATAAGCATTAACTCCTTCAAGCTTTTGTGATAGTTACAATGTAATTAACACTGAAGAGGTGGTTTATGTTAGCACAACTGGTAAGGAATGATGAATCCTAACCACCAGGTCCTGCTTTCATCCTTCACGTCCTCCACCCAGAGCAATACATGACTATTAGAAACTTCTCTGCTCTGAAACTCTGCTGACAAAATGCTCCTTCCCCAACTCCATGTCTGCACAGGAGTAGATGGAGACTTTGCTATTACCCAGGGATGTCAAATAGAGGACCGGCCAGTTAAGGGCAATCACCAGTCCCACCATCTTGTAGATACCAAACCTACAGTTTCTGTCAGTTGGGTCTTAGAAATTTCCCATGCTCCTAATAATGTGTGCCTCCCATCCCTACCACACCATGCTCCCAAGTTGTATCCAGGAAAAGGGAAAAAATGGTGAAAGATCCATCTAAATAGCATATCTGGATCCGTTGTTTTTTTCTCTTGTGGGTCTAGCTGCGATACTACGACTCTGGTGAGGATACAAGCTGTAAGGGACACATAGACCTTGCAGAAGTAGAAACTGTGATTCCTGCTTCTCCAACAATTGGAGCCCCAAAACATGCAAGTGAAAAAGCATTTTTTGATGTAAGTATTTCTGATCTTTTCTTGATCTTCACGGGAAACCTTTTTGTGGTGTATTTAACCTACTACTGTCGGTCCTGCTGGGAGGTGTGCGCTGGGAAGGAGCTGTCATACTAACTCAAGACAAAAAGTCGTTACACAGCTCTGATCTGGCCCTCACTCTTAACAGCAGCAGTTCAAAAACTGTTACATTCAGACCCAGTTAGTACATGGAATATTACAGTTTAAAGTTGGCAAGTGCCTTTTTCTGTTTTGTGTGTTGACTTGCCTGTCTTCATGTTCTTATTTTCCCTTGCAGTTGAAGACAAATAAACGCGTGTATAATTTTTGTGCCCAAGATGCACAGAGTGCTCAACAATGGATGGATAGGATCCAGAGCTGCATTTCAGATGCATAGAAAGGAAAAACATTCCATAATAAAGACATGTCTATAGCACCTCTTCCTGTAAGAAGCTAAGTTCTGAAATTTACTGGCAGACAACCAGCCTTCCTTACATTTCAGACAGAAGAGTTCATAAAATGCTAAAGTTCCTTTTCTGTTTAATAATTATAACCACTGTAACTGCTATTTTTTTTCTGCAGGGATGACTTTGAAAAATAATAATCCATTTATCCTGAATTTCCACTTTCTTCAGTACAATTCGTAGCTATAAAAGTGGGATGCATTTGCACTGTCATCTACTGGTTTTCTTATTTCAGAGCTATTCTGTTAGAAAACCTGTCCAAAGGAAATTGTAGAAATTTTCCCTCCAACGGGAAGTGTTTTTTCACTTTATTTATATTTTTTAAGCAGAATGTTCTTATTTCCAAGCTAGTTATGAATAAGAGGGAAGCTGTCTACAATTCCTTAAAAAAATTAACAAATAAAGCTTGTGAGTCCAGTGACAAATATTATCAGGTTGCCAATGTTTATAGACAGTTGATATTTTTTAAGACCAAGAAGTGCAATTGCCCGATACCAGACTTCCAAGTGTCTTCTCAGTGTGCAGGTTATTCTCTAATCTTGTTCTCTCCAGATTGCTTCTGCAATGTTGTAATGGAATTTCAAATTGTAGGGATTATCTGAAGATCATAGCACTTTTATTTTAGATTCTGTTTGCAATTACAACGGGATACATGAAAGAAAGCTGGCCAACACCATCCAGGAGAAAGCAAAACCAACAAACTAAGAGTTCAGTAGAAGAAAGATCTCTTATGTGTGAGTTGTATATGTTAATTTATATGCTGTTCTGCTCACTGTAAAATAAAAAATAACAAACATGATAATGCACTAAACAATGAAGCAAGCACTTGCACTGAAATCTTTAAAATGCAGACATTTTGCAGGACAAAGGTAAGTTATTTATAGCAGAACAATACTAGCTAGTTAACAACATTTACAGTTCTTAAATATGTACATAATCAGGTTTGATGTGTCGTGATTTGATACTTTTTAAACATTTTTTTGCACATGAATTGGAAGACTGTTTATAGATTTTTACATTTGATAAAATTGTGTTTGTTCAGCCTAAAATCCTGGTGAAACATTTTTAATAGCCCCAAAGTAGTAGAAATTTTACAGTCTACAGATAGTGATGACATTGAGTAGGATATGTAGGTAACTATGCCATTGTTTTTATTTTGAAATGTTAATATGTTAAATAGCACACTAATATTACAAAGGGTTTGTATATATGATTCACTATTTTCTCATTTTCCAGACGTTCTGCTTGTAATTTAATGTCAGCCTAACCAAACTGACTATACTTATAAGATTTTTTTTTTTTCAGTTCTTACATTGTTTGTGGTTTTTTTATAACAAATGTATTTTGTCAGAAAGGAACAGAAATATCTCACCCCACACAATAGGAAATGCAGCTGGTTCTAATGCATTTGCAATTTCAAAGCAAAAATATGAAGGATTTTTTCTAGCGTTTTTCAATTGACAGATTTCCACCTGTGACAATGGTGTTTGCACATTTGTATTTTTCTTTGTATATGAAGTACTTTTATATGTACTTTGTAAAATACTGATCCTGTTCTTAGGTTACATGAAAATATACATACCAGTGCTTATTTTGTAACTCGTTAAGTTTAACTCTTGTATGTTATGTGATATATGTATGCCAACCATCTTGTAATAAATACACTTCTTAAGGAAAAGTAAAACCTTCTCTTTTACTGCAAAAGAGAAAAAAGCGAGACCCACATGTTGAAATATTTCCATGGGCACAAGACAAATCATTATTTACTCTGTATTAAGAATAGTAGGTGTATTAAAAACTCTGTAGTCTTTTGTATACTTGTAAATACTCTTACATAAAAGTTGCACTTGAGCATCCTTAACTCAAACACTTGTGAACAGTAACACTAAAGACTAAAGCAATCAGAATTTAAAGCAAAATTGTCATTCTAACAAGTCTCAATGTATATAGCCTTTCCTAAAAGGTTAAAAACATATAGTGTTCATGCTAAGTCGTTGAATAATGATCTTAAATATATATTTTTTTAACAAATCCTGTATGGTTATCACAACATAAATCAACTGCATACTTTCACCCTGAAACGTATCTCACTAATTTATATCACCTTATACAGAAATTATCTAGTTCCTAAGAAATAAACCAGAAAAAATGACAAGGTCTTACTTGAGAATGTGCATCTAAATTGAATTCCTGAGTGTAGTGTGGGATAGAAGAGTTAAAATGGAAAGGGAATGTGTGACGGAGGTAGGGGACCTGTGACAATTCTTGGATGCTGTGGTGCTTAGATGATAAGGTTTGCATATTGAGCTTGGAATGGATGCTAATGTTGCCTTAGATGTTGATCTTAATTTTTAGTGTCTGTATTGATGGAAAATGGACTTGAGCAACTTAATTTAAAAATACCCAAATAAAAGCTGAAATGAGATATATGATATTTGTGGTGTTTACATGAGGAATATACACAGGAATGGAAGGCATAGGCTCTTGATGTGAAGATGTGAAGTTTGCAGTGTCCCCGAGGGTCTCTTCTCTACAAAATGAAGGTTCAAACAGAGACTTGGGGAAAAGGTGGAGGAGTTAGCATAGCATAAGCTGCAGGGTTTGTCGCTGTGTTTAGATTGTTGCAGCAGAAGTCGAGAATAAGGAACAGAGAATTTGCTTGGGAAAAATTCTGTGTCCAAAGGGATCCGTCTTCATGTTCGATGCAGAATTTTCAGAAAAAGGAACCCATCCAGGAGTTGGGGATGAGGTACACATGTGCTCCCTCTGGTGTCTTGTATTGCTGTTCCCATGCTGTGTATCATAACACTCCTACTGTGGAAAAGAGAATGATCAGAGGCTTTCCATAAGGGAAGAAGATTGCTTGTCCTGTGCTGAGTAGCAAAATGCCCACGAAATAGGTGATGGGATGAACTGAGGTTGAGTTGTTACTGATATACTTTATCAGTAATTCCTCCTATCTAACATAGGAGTATTTTCTATAAAAGTCCTTACTTTTGATGGACCTTTTAAATTAGTATACTAAATAATAAAATACTTAGCATGCAACACGTGTGGGTCACTGGTTATGTAATAATACACAAACAGCTAACAGACCCAGGAACAAATGTTCAGAATCTTGTATCACATCCCACACACATTATTTGTATCTGATATTTTCTGAATTGCAGACATAACAAAAATGTGGTGATCTTGTCCAAATACTGTCATTTTCCTTTTTCATCCTGTAATATTCCGGGGAGTATGTCTTAAGTAGCTGCACCACATTTCTCATTTTTCAGATTTGTGAGCATCCAAATATTTTGTCTGTTTGTGATTATCTTGTGGTTGCTTTGGGGAGTCAAAAAACTGAAATCAATCTACCAGTTCCCCAGTTATGCCAGAGTTCATGCTGAGTATTGCTGTCACACCTCCTTCGTGGGGTTTTGTCCGTATTCGATCGGTTGCTTCCCAAATTCTGGCTACTGTGCAAGCCAAGGGCAATATTACCATCCACATTCTCATTTAGGAAATTTTCATCTTTGAGTTTTTTCACATAGAACTTTTTCTTAATTGACTGTCAAATAAGGATGCTGCAAGTTCACTGTGGTTTGCTGTCTTTACTTACTAGTCCAGCTAGCCTCTCAAAGGAATGGATTACCAAGACAAATATTGCTAATAAGAATTTTTTTAGTTGCATTTTGCAGCATACAAAATCTCCAAAGACTAAATCCACCTTTTTTGCCTTTTCTGCTGTAGACCTTTCCAGTCTGAGCCGAGAGTACTTTTCAGCCAAAGGGACTCTTCAGCTCTTTATCTTTAATTCACTACTCTTTAAGATTGTGTAATCAACTAAGTGTGAATTAATAACAAATCAGTTAAGTGTAATCTGTCTTTATCCAAAATCACCCTCCAGTAATTAAAACCCAGATAACTAACTCCCTTCCTTAACACTGAGAGTTATGAAATTTCGCCTTCATCACAAGACTGCCCATCAGGAGCCGAAGGGACTGAACACTGATGTCATTTCCAGTTTACCAAGCAGCTCTGAAATAAGCACAGCTTTTAACAAGTTGAGCTTGTCCTAATGCTCACCCGAGTCACCACTGAGAAGACAAAGAGTTTTTCATCAGCTAAGATACTTGATTTCATACGTGGACTCCATTTGTTACTCCTAGAAAGTTCTCAAAACCCAATTTTGGAACAAAAGGTAAAAGCTGTGTTTTAAATGCAGACTCTCCAAGATAATTTGTTTATACCTTGATCTCTATGCAGACCTCACAAACCAGGAGATGTGGTAGTGGCAGCTGAATTGTAATTCCAAATTGCTAGTTGTAACTAGCCAAGATAATGTCTTATTTGTCTTTTTCAGGGTGGTCTAATCTAATCTCTACTTCACTAAATGTAACTTCTTGTCAACATCCAACGGGAAATCACATTTTGTCCCGTTTCAGGTTGCACCATATAGTTCAAGAGTCTTCCTTGCTCTTCCAGTTTTGCCTACATGTCAGAATTTGCACATTTATGAATAGGAAATGGTGCTTCAATTGTGGCGAGTTTACTGTTGCTGTTTTGCGTTGTCTGCTCTTTGGTAAAGATAATTTGTTCGTGTCTTTGAAGAGAGTCATAGAGAACATACACTTTTATCTGTAAAATTGGCAGTAACAGAAGATGGAAATAGGCTAAAAGGACCAGAATATTATCCTGGAAGGAGACAGAAAGGTAGCTGTTGTTTCAGGTATTCAGTGGTACTCCTTCCTGCTCCTTATACTCACCTAGAAGAACCTGAAGCATAGTCTTGGTTTATTATTTGACTTATATGACTTATTTGCTAGTGTACATTGACAAAATACCAACGTATACATTGTTGTTTAATGCATTTCTCTCACTGTTCAACTCAGTAAGGATTCTTATATTTCAGACCGTGCACTCAGCCTGCAACCCAACGGGACCTCCAGAATTCCTAGTGTCCCTTTGTGTTAAAAGTCTCCATTAACTGTCCAACGTTTGTACTAGGTACAGCATCCCTGTTTAATGATGGACAGATGAGACTGCTTTGCATTTAACACCCAGGAAGAGCGTTCAGTGCAGATGCTTTCTTAAGAAGAAGAAATTACCAGGTAGCTGAAGAAATAAGCATCACACTGACAGCGCTGAGAGATTTGCCAGGTTACACTGGCTGTGGACCATCTTCCTTAGTAGTGCCAGGGAGTTACAAATTTTGTTCACATCAAGACTCCAGTAAGTTCAAAATGATGACTTCATAAAATTGTGTATAATTATGAATTAAGTTCACTATAGTAAACTATAGTGCAGGTAAAATCGCTCTCTTGTTGAAATACTTTGACCTTCAGGTTTTGCATACGTTGCATTGGTTTTGTGCCATCACAAAAGTTAAAACTTCGATTTTTAGTTCTGCTGTGCTCAGATTATCAGTGACAAATATGTTAATGCAATAGTTGAAGCAAATGCTTACACTGACATTTTTAAATCAAAAAGGCATTGTTTAATCTGTGTAGAGTTTTGCACAGGCAAATGATTTAGGATTGGAATTTCAAAGAAAAAAAAAACACTAGAGAGTTGCTGATGCAATTACTATTGAATTTTGATGAAGTTGGACAGCCTGTTTCTCTGAGATGTCTGTAAGATAGTTTTCTTTACGATAATCTTTTTTAATTTGCCAAGATCTTCTATTCAAAATATCCAGCTTGCTATTAGTGCCTCCTGAGTTAGTGGCAGTAATTTATGTACTTGTTTCAAAGTGAAATGAAGTTAAGTTCAAAACACTCTTCTGCTTTTCTTACTTTACTCAAAACAACTAGTTTTCTTCAGAACTGCTTTCTGCCAAAAAACCAAAAATATGTCAACATTTAAGTCAGAATTAACTTGGCTTCTTCCACTTCAGGTTCCCAACTCAAAGGAAAGCTTGCTGTAAGTTTCCTTTACTGGCATGAATATGTAGCAATGCCTGAAAACCCAGAAAATAGCCCATCAAGTGACAGTGAAGGAAAGCCAGAATCAAATTGAGGAGTTAGTTATGGTATGTAGAATGGTGTCATTGACCACTGGGCGTATTACATACATGGGCAGTGTCAGGACAGGCTCTAGGTCTTAGTACAATCTCAGAAAGTGTCATACTGTTGCTACAGCAATCAGATATCTGTTTTTAACTCTAAAATATCTAAGCTTTGCATCCTTTTCTTTCTGCAGAAACAATCTTCTGAGAACTGTTTCTTTAATAACAGAAATTTCTCTAGAGAAAATACTTTTTAAGATAAACTCATTTTTATCAATTATTATTTCAGTTGTTTAAACCACACAGCTGGCCACACAGTGCTATATGTGACCAGTTTCTCAGCCTAAGAATAAAAAACAAACACATAGCTATTTCCTATGTGTTTTAGTTCAAAGAATAGTGCACACAGATTTGTGTCATGCAAGCAGATTTTCCATTTTTGCTATCAAATCTAAATATTGCTGTCAGTAAGGTCATGTGTACCCTAGCAACTTGCTGTGAACTACCATGACATTTTTTAGCTGTTGTCAGAAAGGCCTCCATTTAAAAATATTTATCCCCTGTCCTGGGTCACTGCGTGCGTGTTGCCTTATGATACTCAGACATTTCCTGAAATCACAGTTCTGTGAAACTTTTCTCAGAGCTGTTCACCATTTCTCAGGGAATCATTATTCATATTTAAACTGTTTGAAATTAATTTCATACAATATTTGAGATGAGGGCACTTTGCCTTATTTTGATGCTGTTATCTCAAGACAACTTGATAACTTTATGTGAAAAATGAGCGTGTGCAACCAAAACAGAGACAGTTCAGTGTATCTTGGGATTCCAGCCCATTGATTTCATTTTCATTATCGATCTGAGTTACATGAAAGTGTTGTGAGGGCTTCAGTGACGCTGGTGATTTCAAGTGGCTGTATTACTGCTCTCATTGGTGCATATTAGAAGTTAGGATTTTCGATTAACTGTTGTATATATTTTCCTCTCACCAAGCCAGGATGAGTAGAGATTATGAAGGCTATGAACATCAAAAAGTGGAGAGATGCAGGGGGGAAGCAAGCTGTGGCTGTTAGTGCCTAACACAGCAATGTGTTGATGCCAGCGTAAAGCAGAGATCAAAATAGCAAAGTAAGCAGTTTAGTGCATATTCATCTATTGGACAGATGAACAAATAATTAGAAAGGGAAAAGGCAGGTATGTGTGACAGAGTGGAGTATAGGAAAGCTCAAACTGCAGAGGGGAAGAATTGCAGGTAAGCAGACCATGGAACCACATCCCATACACCTACATCTCCAGGAGCAAAGGAAGATTTCTGATCTCCTTTGCTTTCCTCTGAGCAGTGGCATTATATCCTCGCTCAAATCTCCTCTGCTACTTGGCTCACTCCCTGTTTTGTGTTACTGACCTTTACCTGTCTGATCATGTCTAAATTTAGATAAGACATTTTTGAGAAGCAGAGATGATCACTGTTAACTTGTTCCCTAGGGGTGCCTAGAATACTTGAAGGTGCTGAGATATAATTAAAGCCAAACGGGAAAGAGTCGTTGTTTTTCAAAGTCTTCTGAGACTAGTGGCTAATCCGAGTTGTACACCTGTATTTTGTTACTTTGGTGGGTAGGGGAACAGGCTGGGTGATTGAGTTCGGTCTGCTGTACGGGATAAGGGGCTGGTTTGTGAAACTGGATCTGAGCCTGGATTTCAAACACCCTCAGCATTTGACATGAGATTATCACTCTTTGGAGTTAGATTTAACGGCACCGAGGAAAGAGGTTAACATGAAGCCAACATCAAGTATGCTGAACTCTGGTCATTGAAAATACCATTGCTAATATTACTATAAGTGTGTCTCCAGTAGAACATCACAGCTTTGTTTATCAAACACAGGCTTAGCCAAATTATTATCAGCTGCTGGGGATGGGTACAAAGGAGGAACTGTCAAGTCTCTAATTTCCAGATTTGAGCCATTCTTTCCATGATGTAGCATACTTATCTGTTATATGGATATTCTCGGATGTGGAATAATTAATAATACAGAATTTTATCCATAGTATAATACAGATGCCTTTGCTTGATGTTTATTGCCGTAACCAAAACATTTGGGTTATAATTTTTTTTTTTTTTGCTTTCTTCAGCGTAGCTGAGCGTGAGCTACTGTCAGAGGCAGCACAGAAGGCAAAATGGACCAGTGGGCTGACCAAAAATTGCTAATACAATGCTGTGTCCTATTACTAGGGTAACTATTGCTAATATTATTTTGACCTATCATGTGATTAATATTGTTTTTTCCTGTAAGAATAATTCCGAACAGTTCAAAACACAAACAGCACACCTAAAACAAAGTCTCCTTTGATGCATGTACTGAATGTTTTTCAATCCTAAACCACACAGCAAACACACCCGTTCCATTTTATATGTGCATAGGGCAGAAACAAAACATAGAAGTGATACTCCAGTACAAGTGGGCCCAAATAGTGCTCATCTACTAATAAATACTTGAGGAACTTAAGGCTACTTAGAACTGTTACCTTTTCTCCTTTTAAAGGAACATGATAGGTAACATAACCACTTGATTTTTGGTAGACTGCTAATAGGTAGTTAAATGAACTTTTGCTGCATTAAGTAAAGCTGTTCCTTTTAAAGACAGTAGCATGGTGAGACACTGCATTAGACACCATAAGAAGAAATAGTCATACAGCCCTTGAAAAAGATGACAGTTAAAGCACTATGCAGGTCTTCTTGCAAAATCAGAGGTGATCATTATCAAATGGTCATTTGCAAGGCTTGAAGAGCTGAGAGAAACCTGTAGTCCTTTTTGGAGAACAAACATGGATAGTAGTTACAAAGTGAGATATGTACTTAGGAAGCAAACCCTCATATTGGCCAACATCTGAATTATTCCCTGCTGATTTAAAAAAAACCAAGAAGCTAATACGGTACAAAATACTGTTTCTTAAATTAGGAGTGTCATCCTGAATTCCTATATGAAATACAAAATCCAAGCCTTTATGGGAGGGCACATACAAATGTAACACATGCATAATAAGAGTACAAAGCAGATCCTAAAACTGTTGGCCCTTACCTTGCTACACAAGGTAGCATTAGGTGAGGAAGATGGTGACAGAGGAGTGAGCTGGGCAGGACAGCAGCCAGGTAAATGGAGAAAATGGGAAATTATTTTTTACATATAAAACTTGAAGTAGGCTGTCATGTTGCTTGGTATTGTGCAGGTTAGCAGAGAGCTTAGAGGAAGGAAGGACCTAATAATCTCAAGCCCAAGATAGACAGAAGTTGCAGGCTGCATTTTTGATCTGGGGTTTGTGTGTTTGAATTAAGTTGCAGGAGCATGACAAATTTTTTTCTGAAGGGAAGACTGAGGACAAACTCAGAGATAGAAAAATGCATGATTTGCATTAATTTTACCATTTTAGTAGATGTCATTTAAGGTAATAGTTTGTTAACTCTGAAAAAGAAAAGAGGATTGTCATGAGGACACGAGATTAAAGCCTTTGCCAGAAACGTGTTCTGGATGGATGAAATTAGAGCTGAGCACTAGAGGGGTTGCCCTGGAATGGTGGCCTTCCAACAACTGAAAATGCACCACCCAGGTGCTGGAAATGGTAAATCAGTGTGAAAGCAGCTGCAGCTGCAACGGCTCTGGGCAGCTGAGGGCAGGGACTAGCAGCAGGGGTGAGGATGGGGACCACTCCTCTCCACAAAGATAACTTTTAAACTAAAATCCTTAAGAAGGATAGGCCTTAAACTGAGCAAACAGAGTAGAAGAGAAAAATGTCTAATGCATCCTGAAACACACCCTGGTGGGGTTTGCTCCTGCTTGTCCTGGGTGGCCTCTCCGAGGGGGCGGCCGGGCCCAGGTGTGCCGTGTGCACAGCCCAGCTGGGGCAGCAGGCCCTGACGAGAGGCACCTGGGGCTGTCTGGGGCAGAGAAGGAAAGGCAGCAATGGCTGCACTGGGGTTCTGTCTTTGTTCCTGCCCGGGCAGGTGAGAGGAGAATGACTGTGGTGAGAGTGATCTTTGGCACCCGTGGAAAAGGTAAGGCTGTGGGGGAGAGCTCAGTTGCCAGGAGAACCCCTTTGGGCAGGGGGGAGCGGGGAGAAGCCCTGCCTCAGCTGGCTGTGGGGCTACAAACCCGCTTGGGAGGTTCTGGGGCTGCGACCCTTGAGGCACGGCTGGTAACCCACAGCCATGGCATAGCAGGGCCTTCGGAGCCACTTTGTGGGAAGCAACAAGGGTCTGCCTGGGTTAGGAGCTGAGCAGGGCAGGGGAGGGCGTCCCACATCAGAGAAAGTGCCCCTCCTTGCAGGAATCCCCTGGATTCCTCTGCACCTTCTCTGAGGGGGGAGCAGAAGGCGCCATGTTGTCGGAGTGTGGGGTGCAGCCCAGCGCTCTGAACGTCATTTTGCCTCGGGAAGTTCCAAAAGGTAAACGAGGGGCAGTTCCAAAAGGTAAACAAGGGGCATAAAGAGTTTAAAGGGCAGCACTGGAAGTTTTGTATGATTGTGTAATTCCAGAAGTTACCATCCTCTAGAAATTGCTAAAATATGAAGAGGGTTTTGAGCAGTAATCATTCAGTACGCGGCAGTCTTTTACGGGGGTGTTTGGGGAGTGTGATGTTGCTCTGAGGGTATATTCTCTTCTGGGTGGGTTTGTCTGCAGCCTGCGTTGGGAAGATAGTCACAGATGTAATCGGTGTTAGAGGGCGTGCAATGAGGGAATTCCCTGGTAATTTTTGTGTGTGTGACATCCAGCATGTTACCCTCAGCTTGTCGGGTGCTCTGAAGTCTGTGGTGTAAGTCTCTGCTGCTGTGATCCTGGTAGTGAATTCATCCCTGAGAAGGGAAATTTTTACTTACTATACAAATAGTAAGTAAATTGAAGACCAGCTGCATGATTTGGTGGTTAGTGTTTGAGATGTGTTGCACTGGTATACCACAGTACATTTGATTGTTGTGGAAGGAACGTGGGGACGCTGCGTCTTGCTTGAGCTGGTATCAGTCAACTCTGAGGTAAATTCGAAGGTTTTTTCCCCTTCCTTTATGTGATAATACCTAGAGCTTTGTGAAGTGCTAGGAAAAACTGCTAATATGCTACAGAAATAGAAGCAAGCCAAAAGGTGGCTGCAGCTGTTGTTTATTATGTTGTTACACATTTTGGTTCTGTATGGGCCTCGGTGGAAAAGAAGAGCTTCAGAATAAGCAAATAAAATTATACAAATTGGAGAAAATAAGTACAGTTAACCCACCTCCAGAATCTAATTTCTGTGTTACAAGACAGCTTTTTTGTATCCAATCCCAATTCCCCAAAGGATTTACTGTAGATCAGAAATACCTCTGAGTCTAATCATGTCAGTGGAGTTCTTCCACAGAAAGATAAAATACCAAATCTGCACATATGCTGAACGTGTTAAGGTTGTGTAGAATAAAAGGAAGTTTGGACATTGTGTTAAAGTGATGGAGAATATTTTGATGTTGTAATTTGCTTTAAAAGCATGTGTAAGTAATTGTTGCACGAGGCACTGAAGTCAAACTGTTCGCAGATGCAAATATTTCCATCTCCCAACCAAGGATTCCTGACTCATTGTGCATTACAGTGCATTATAAAGCATTGATAAGTACTCAGCTTTTTTCTTGTTGTTAACCATGTCTTCTATTTTATCCGAAAAGCTTTAATGCTTCTGTCATGTTAGAAAATATGGGTTTGGGTTGGGTTTTTTGGGTGTTGTTTGGTTTTTTGGTTTGCTTTGGTGGTTTTTTTGTGGGTTTTGTGGTGGTGGTGGTGGGTTGGTTTGTGTGTATATGGTTTTTTTGTTTGTTTTGATTTTTTTAGTTCTGTTACCATTATGAACAACAAGAAATCTCTTGCACTCAGAAGGGAGGGATAAGAAGTTCCTCTCTGTTCTGCTCAAGAGACTTGGGTACTTGCATGCTTTCCATTTTGGGCATTACGTATGTCATTGACATGTGTGTGGTGTGCCAACTGAAATGCAAAATCTTTTTACATTATGTTGCTCATCCACATGGCTCATGTTAGAAACCATTATGTGATTTGATATGTAGCTAACTGAAGAAATTCCTTGTAAGTTGCATGTGAATGCTATAGGTGAATATATAGGTGGCTGGTTTGGGAGACCTGGAGTGGGATGAAAGCTGCAGTTTGCCCTCTTTCTCTGTGCAATAGGATGAGTACAGTGTCTTAAAGCACTCTTTAATGATCCCTCATCTGCTGTATTCTAATGGTTGCAGCACCAACTGCAGCTAAGCCTGCCATCTTAAACAAGACTCTTCTTTCTTCCCTGTCCTGTGGTATTTCAGGATGTTGCTGACTCTCAGAAGGGATCAACTGTCTGCTCTTAAGTGATACTGTAGCCAACCAGAGCATTTTTCTGTGATTACATGAATATAAACAGCATATATTGGATATTACAGTACTTAGTTTGACTTTATAACTAACTTCCTGAATAGTATTATCATCAATAAAAATAAAAATATTTGGAGTTCACCACTTTCTTGTCATATTGTTTGACAGATCTGTCTCTTTGCTGTCATAGGTAGCAAAATCCAGGAAAATATTCGTCTGAAAAGCTGCCATATGTGTGGGACCAGGAAAATGGCTATTTACAGTTCCTTTGGGTTTTTTATTTTTGTTCCTGAATTCCTTTTTTGGGGTTGAAATTATGGCCTGCTTAAGTCTTTGGCAGAGCTCACCCTGAGTTCAGCAAACAGACATTTCATCCCTCATGAAGGCTATCAGATCTGTTAGATTGAGTTTGAGCTTTGGTCACATGGAAGCCAATGCTTGCTGCTGTTATTATTAAAGTTGCTTTCCTTTCAGTAGCATACTTTGGAACCATGTTTCTGTCCTCTCTGCATTTACCATCATAATTTCCAAAATACTGTGTTTTGGAAAAAGAACAAAAATAATACATGCTAATAACCATGGGATGAAGGGAAGCTTCAGCCGGGTCTGAAAGTGACACCGTAAGTTCCTATTAATTCTGTGGCTTTATGATCTCACAAAAGAAATAATGAGATAGCATTTGTTACAAGCAGTAATCAAGATCAATAAACGATACAGGAATGATTTTCTTGAAGAGTCAGCTAGTTTGATTGATTGTAGCTCTTCACTAATGCAACAGTTGCAGAAACTAGTTTGTACTTCACCTGCAGTGTGCTCTGGTTGCCTGTGAAATACACACAAAGCTTTTATGTCTTTTAGCTCTTCAGTTCTAGTACAGCCTCTTAGAGTGAACGTAATTATTTCTAGCTAAAGAGAAACTTAAGCAGGACCGTGTTTGATCTCCTGAAGTCCCATGCTGTGAGAAATCCACCTGGGATAAGTAGCACAACTCAGAAATACTCCCTTGGGTCATCATCCAATGCAGGGCTGGACTTGATGGATCCCTCCAGTCAAGTTACAGACCAGCTAAGCAGTTTGAATCCAAGGAATTCTTTAAAAGCATGGAGAAATTCAGATTTGTTGTTTTGGTTTAAGCCAAATTCTAGTGAACCCATGTGATGTAACTTGAAACATTTTATGGCAAAGAAATTCAGCATTCCAAGTATATTTAAGAAGCTGGTTGGTGTTTTTGTAAGTTTGACAGCCTGTGCAATGTGATGTGTGTCCTGTCCTAGCTTAGTTGCCAACACAGTTTGCCAATGACTTTTTTTACTGTGGGAGCAAGACATGCAATACTTTCAAACTCAGTTTTGCCAGTATTTCTCTACCTCAGACCCTCCAGATGGAGATTTTTCATAAGATTTTCGTTGAAAAATGATTTGCCTTGCATTACATACAGTTTGCAATGCATATCCTGCATTGCTCTGTATTTGGACATAGCTTTGTATTAGTCAGTCCTAGGGTCCCCCTTAAGTTTCCTAGTCTATCCTTACAGTGTGTCACAGATAAAATTGCTATGTCAAGACACCACAAAAATGCTTTTGTGTCTTTGGCATCTGTGCTCTGCATGCTCGAACCATTTATTTAATTTACAATTTTTCCTTTTGAATCTCCATTATTTAGAATCTAGAAACAGTAGCACATCTTCCTTTTAACTCTGATTTTGGTAATAGTACATAGCTTCCAAAGGATCTGAGACTGTTCATTGGAAAGATTTTTGTGTGTTTTTATTCACAAGGCAGCTAATTCTTACAGAGGAAAAAACTATAATGCTATAAGTACCGTAAGAGCTATGTCAGCTGCTGACATACCTGTGAAGGGGGGTGCAGTAGCAAAGATCCACAAGTTATATAAATGAGTTGGGGGGGATGGTGTTCTTTGTTGGTTTGGTTTTTGTTGTGGGTTTGTTTTTTTTTTTCCCCTCCCCCAGCTGTGTCTCCTCTGCTGACATAAAAAGCAAAAAGGATATCCCTAGTGGATGAGCTCTACTGGTTAATACCTGAATTCGTGCTATGGTGTGTGCGACAGCACCAAGCTCTTAAGTATATTTTATAGATGGCAGATAAAGTTCCATCATCTGTCATTAACATCTGTAAGACCTTCTCTTTCCTTTCCTCTCTGCCCTCAGAAAAAAAATCATATACTTTGATGGATGCTGAATTTTTTTTGAAAGATAAATTTGCAAGAAGTTGCTATGTATACCTTAGAAGAAATAGACCAAGTGTTTTTGATCTTTCCTTCATTTTTCCCACATACACACATTCAAAGGCATCATGAGGTCAGCTTCATGATTTAAAACAAAACAAACGCCAAAAAAACCACAACCAAAACAAAGCGTAGACACATAGCAAAATAATACAGTGTTAGACTTCTATAAGGAAATTGCTCAAGCCCACATGATCTCAAAATGTTTCTGCATTTAACCCATGAAAAATGGAATTAAATCTGGAAGTGCTAATTAAGAACAGCGTTCTGTAGTGGAACAAAGAAAAGATCTGAATCAAAAAGCAGAAGCAGCAGAGAATTGCACTTGAATTTCCTTTGCTTTTTACCTTAGCAATCGGTTTTCTCAGGCTGAAACCAGCCACATTTGCATCCCAACATCAACTTTGAAGAAGCTGAAACACTGCAATGGCTGTTTGTAAATGAGAAATGTTACATGAAGGCCTGTAATTGTCCACTGATGCAGAGAAGTATCATTAGAAAGCATTCTGAGACTGGTGCTTGTCAGTATGGGCAAATACACTGTCTTTCTGGATGGCTTATTCCATAAAAAAATACTATGTTTGGTAACACCAGCGAGTATTTGCAGTCTCTAACATCCTACAGACTATCTCACTGCACCAGGGTCAGGCTTTCAGGCTTGCAATGTGATAGTTTACTCCTTTTTTTTTTTCATTTGTCAACCAAGGGTTCTACTTTGATTATCCTGAGTTTCAAAGCTTGTCATCACTATGTAGGGAAGTTCTTGGCTCATAAGAGATGACTAAAAGCAAAAACTTACATTCAATGTAGTTTTCCTGTGTGGATATTTCCAAAAAATTCAGCATATTTCAAGATTATTTATGTACCATTGTTCTAGATCTTCTAGTCCTTTCACAATAAACCAACATATCAGACAGTGCAGTCTATTTTTTTAGGTATAGCTCTGTGCACAATGCTCTTTTTGTATGCTGTAGTTTAAGATACAGAAGAGAACTACTTTACAATGAAGGTGGTTGCCACTTTGGATTAGTGATTTCTTGTTTTTCTTTTTGAGGTGTTCATTCCCTTCTTAATATGAAACAGTTTCTATACTGCAAATATGACCTTACGCATTGCAGGAGATGAGTGTTCCTATGA
>JANHGN010019586.1:0-20527 GCA_024605025.1 Megaceryle maxima | reverse complement strand
TGGATAAGGAATTGGCTGGATGGCCACATCCAGAGGGTAGTGGTCAATGGCTCAAAGTCCAGATGGAGAGCAGTGACGAGTGGTGTCCCTCAGGGGTCTGTAATGGGGCCTCTCTTGTTTAACATTTCTCTCAATGATATAGACAGTGGGATCCAATGCACCATCAGCAAGTTCACAGATGACACCAAGCTGAGTGGAGCTGTGGATACACCAGAGGGATGGGATGTCATCCAGAAGGACCTGGACAAGCCAGAGAGGTGGGCCCAGGTGAACCTCATGATGCTCAACAAGAGTAAGTGCAGGGTCCAGAACAATTCCCACTATCAATACAGGCTGGGGGAGACGACAGTAGAGAGAGAGCAGCCCTGCAGAAAAGGACTTGGGGGTGCTGATAGATGAGAAGCTGGACATGAGCAGCCAGAAGGCCAAATCACATCCTGGGCTGCATCAAAAGAAGTGTGGCCAGCAGATCAAGAGATACGATTCTACAAATCTGCTCTGGTGAGACCTCACCTGGAATACTGCATCCAGCTCTGGAGCCCTCAGCACAGGAAGGACACAGACCTGATGGAGTAGGTCCAGAGGAGGGCCACAAGGATGATCAAGGGGCTGGAGCACCTCTCCTACAAGGACAGGCTGAGGGAGCTGGGATTGTTCAGCCTGGAGAAAAGAAGGCTCCGGGGAGACCTAATAGCCACCTTCCAGCACCTGAAGGGACCTTACAAAAAGACTGGAGAGGGCCTGTTTACAAAAGGCCTGGAGTGAAAGGACAAGGGGTAATGGTTTTAAATTAGAAAGGAGTGGATTTGGATTAGAAATAAGAAGGAAGTTCTTCACCATGAGAGTGGTGGAGCACTGGAACAGGTTGCCCAAGGAGGTGGTTGAGGCCCTATCCCTGGAGACATTCAAGGTGGGGCTTGACAAGGCTCTGAGCAACCTGCTCTAGTTGAAGATGTCCCTGCTCTCAGCAGGGGGGTTGGACTAGAGGACCTCTGGAGGTCCCTTCCAATCCAGACATTTCTATGTTTCTATCTATAAACAGTAGAGATATATTAAAGACTTGTATTCCCCTTTTGGTGATCAGATCACTCCACAAAGCAGGCACATAGCATCTTCATTCTACAAATGGGAAGATGGAGATAAGAGACAAAATAATTTGACCAAAACTAGCAAACAGATAAATGGCAAATACCCAGTACAGTATTCATTCCATTAAGGAATCCATCTTTCATAGAGAAGGGCAGGAGCAGTGTGGACATGTGCCCTCGTGTTTCATAGCCCTAGCTGTTAAGGCATATAATCTCAGAATCACAGAATTTGAGGCTGGAATAAACCTCCAAGATCATCAAGTCCAGCCTATGACCCAACATCATGACATCAGCTAGACCATGTATTGGATAATAATGTATTGGATAATAATGTACCTGCGAAGTATCTCCTTAATTCTCCATTGATGCATTACCACTGAGTTCCACAAGTCCTCCTGTGGCCCACAGGGCTTCCTGCAGCTATGTGGCTTATCAGAACTCAACCCCACAATCACATTCTACCTTAGAATGTGATTCTAAGAATGTGATTCTACCTTATCAGCCAGAGCTACATAATAATCAATGCTAGCCCGTTGTTTCCTCCACACTCAAAAGTGAACTCAAAAGGTGGACACTATTGCAGGAAGCAGTTTAGGGGCTGCTTCTTCTATTTTTATACTTTCTAGAACATTGCCTTAAGCACATGCAGTAGCCTCAGTTCAAGCTGTACAGCACAGATAAGGTCACGGAGGGAGGACTAGAACCAGTCTTTTCTTTGGGAGATTAAATATACAGAGGGAAGAATTTATATGATACGTAATACTAGCCAAACAGTTGTCAGGTCTCAGACTTCAAATACACACTATACCACCTCTTTGCTATTAAGGGTGCCATATTTTACAACTTCACTAAGCATCATATGCCAGCACTGACTGTTAAAGCTTCACAACTCCGAGCCAAGCAATTTTAAAAAAATAAAAATCCAACACAGAACAGTCTTTCCTTTAAAAAAATTCAAGGGCTGAAGTAATAGAAGACAATTATGTATTATAAAAATCCATACAGTTATAGGTACAGATCCCAATTTTAGAGTCTCATTACATTTAAGCTCAACATTTAGGAATAATAATGCTGGAAGAAATGCAAAATCTGAAACAGACTTCCATGTAAAAAAAAAAAAATTAAAATCACATTTGCTTTTGATTGAGATGGCAGGAAGTTATATTCAAGCTGAACTGGCAGAAAAAGCTTTAAAGCTGTCCTCTACAGAACCAGATGATCCTGCAATTAACTAAGAAGGATGGGTAGATTACTGGGTGACCCACGTAGCAATGTTAATGAGCCTCATTGACAGCAAATACACAAGTCTGAGAAGGTGCTAAGGACATAATTTCGTAGCATGAAATTCTGGAGTGGACAACATCCGTGCAGAAGCAAAGTTCTCTGCTTTCTAGAAGTCAGCAATATCTTGCCTGGCATTATAAACTGGCTGAAACAAGTCATATTTTAATCTGTATTGATGTGCCTAGAGCAAGCCTTGCTTTATCCTGAATCAATCCCAGCTCAGAGCACTATAATTTACATCAAGCTATAGACAGATGAAACCTGTTTATGGAACCAGTCCTGCTCACAGGCAACAGAAGGGTTCCCCCTCCCCATTTCAGTAATCAATAAGATTCTTATGATCCAAGATTTGTCTTACGCACACAAAGAGTGATTTACAAGTCTTGATTTACAAATAAGTCACAGTAACAGAAGTCCAAAATAACAGCTTCAGGAAGTTAGCTATACAAAACCTCACCAGCTATTTTCCATTCTCTAGCCTTAATACATGCATATAAAAGCAAATACAAATTTTCAGAAGAAAAACTAAGTTCTTTCCTCTATTCTTCCATAGAGCAGGTAAAGAGTGTCTTACTACCGCTTTAATAACATTTTTAATCCAAGCTTCTCAAAGTATTCTCTAGAATGGCAGACTATTAGTGCTTCCTCACCAAGAGAAATTGAGCTTCCAAGTGCCAGAGATCAGAGGACTCCAAGTGTGTAATAACATAAGTACAATTTAGGTCAGGTCAGATGGAAGTTTTATTAGGTATGAGCATAGTAAGAGAACATTCAGACAGTATTTTTCCCCTCTCTGCTCCCCTATTGTCTGCCAAGTGATTACAGAGACCCAACCTACATACTGTAGGGGGGGGGAGGGAGTGGGGGGAAGGGTTGGGTTGGTGTGGAAGATAAAAGGTGAGGAAAACAAATCATTTCAATGTTAACAAAACCAGGTATCCATCTCTTAGTAGAAATGGACTCCTTAAGGAGCTTGTTAACTCCCACATTTCTAAGGAATCAAACAATAATGAGTATGATAATATTGAGAGTTGGCTCTCAGTTGAGCCTATCAGAGTGGCACAATCACAGGCTGTTAGCTTTTAGACAACAGGAATGCTGTTTTAGTTAGGATAAACTTCTTAGCCAGAACTCTCAGATTTTAAATATTAATAATTTTACCACCACACAAGGCAATCAGAATAAAACAGTGAGAGAGTGGAAAGTGACACCTCACCCAAGTCTCCTAAGCACCCTCTTGCTTGTCATAATAGCTCTCCCACAAAACAAATTGTGATGAAGGAGAGACAGAAGCAGCAAGTCTTCAACAAATAGGAACGGAAAAACTTGAAGCAAAAAGATGAAAGGGCAAGTGAGTGGGAGAAGAAATGCTGTTAGATTGTTTGAAGTACTAAAACTTGAAATAGATTATTTGGAAAGCCTCAGAAACTAGAGAAACTTAACATAAGGTTTTTCCATCCTAAGTTTTCTGTCAAAAAGCTTGCTAAGCTGTGTGAGAACATGCAGTTTATTCACATTGTTTTTTCCTCTGGAACTTCTGAAAATCACTTCAGTACATGAGTGGTACCAACATTTGATACCCGACTCCAGTAATTTGTAATGGAAATCAGGCCCTTAACCAAGGACATTTATGGCATTTGGGACAGGCAAAAGGGAAGAAAAAAAAAAAGTCACACCTACACAAAAATTTGAAATAAATAAATAAGTCACAGTGTTGTAACATAAAAGCTCAGCCTGAGAAACAACATTCTGCAAATATTTAGCACACAGACCATATTTGCTAAGTGTTCCCCTCCACTTAAGGCTTCGCTCTCAAGGATTACAGGAGAAAAATCAAACTTGTAACACTTTATCAAGAAACAGATATTGGTCAGGTTAAACTTCTTACATGACATTCATCTCTGGACATAGCCAGAATTCTTAGAGAATCCAAACCAATGCCACATCGCTGCAGTTTTGTGTTCTGGTTTCACTGCCAAGTCACAGATGGACAGCCTGTTTGAACTTGCATGAAGTGTTTGTGGAGAGAGCTGGCTATAGCAGGGGCAGCCAAGGGCAAGATAGCAATGAAGAGACACAGTATTTTGAGTATGCCTGTGATGAGTGTCACTGCTATGAAAATGGAACCACACAGATATCTCTCATGCCTGCCTGTTGTAAGAAAACAGGTTTGAGAGGGTGATGCAAGCATCAGCTGATCAAAGCCCTTGCAAATCAAGGATCTGTTGGTACAACAGATGTCAACCAGTTCTCCCTTATAAGTGAGGGAGAAGTTTCTCCTCCTACTTGTCAGGTTGAAGCGCACCTTCCCACTCCAAGCACTTGAAACAGCACACCATACAACTCTTATAACAAGTTCATATTTCAAAATTATTAGAAAGAGCTAATGGAAATAAATGCATCTTTAATGTAACTCAGTTTCATTTCAGCTTAATTTTGTCGCCTTCATGACACTGCCAGTAAGTAAATAATTTCAAATGGGAAATCTCAGACAGATTAGTGTGAGTTTATTGATTGTTAAGGTAATAATGCTGAGGCACAGAAATCTGAGCACTCTTGACCAGAAAGGGAATAGAAAATACCTCTTACAGAAGCAGGCTTTTATGAAAAGATAATTTAGAGGCTTCAGGGCAATAAAGACAAGTTTGAGCGCAGTTACAATCCATTTTTAGATTATATTACCTCTTAGCCCTTTTTTTTTGCCCCTGAAAAAACCTACTTCTCCTCCTCCCCCTACTGCAATAGTCCTTCTTTCCTTGTCTTTCTCAGAGCAGCAAGAGAATGAAAACTATGAATTATTGATGTCAGCAGTACAAAAATCTCATCAGAAGAATATTTTTTTTTTTTATTTTTCCCACAAAAGCTCTCAGCAAAGGTTGAAGAGGAGCAGAAAGCCTACTCAGCACAGGAAGGCATGTGCATAACCATCTGTAGTAACTCTATACTTCCCACTGCCTTTCAGAAATCACTGAAACAAGAAGTGGCATGAGCAGTAATTTGGAGCTGAAAAATTCCACCAGAAAAAAAAAAATCCTCCAACAACAGCATCCCCACCCCCTTGAACACCAATCCATATCCAGAATATTCCTCATAGACATTTAAGTGTTACACTGACCTAGACTCTTTGGAGCCCAGTCAGACCCAGACAAGAGTGTCAATGAAATCACATGTGTTCAAGTCACATATCAATATCAGAGATAGTCTTTACTAATCTTTCTTTGAGTTTTACATTAGCAGAGGAATCTACTCCCTGTATTCTTACAAAAGAAGAGAGATTCTATTCGCTTTTTTCCCTTCAGTGACCGAGTCTGCATCAAACATCTAAGTTTTAGTGCCTCAAGGCTTGAGCATTTCATTTGTCTTACAAAGTGACAGTTACAAATGGTCATGTATACGAGTTGAGGACATGTTTGTATCCAGGATGACATTTAGAAGGCCAGGATATTCAAGGGCTTCACAAGGCCTGATGTAAAGGAGCTGGTAACACTAATATATATGCCTGCCAAACACCTATAGACTTTTACAGGCATCATGGTTGGCAGTGGGTTACTGGACTGCACTGGAAGACTCCAAGTCCATATTTTTCTTCTGATACTTCTGGGAAAATTTTCACAAACTGAAGAATTGAGAAACATGTCTGCTGTTACCTCTATCCCAGAACTCTCATGCAGAGAAGAGTGCAGAGGATGATACACTTAATATTTGAAGGCATAGGATCAAAGGCATAGTTTTCCAGTATCTGAGGACTATATTTACTGTTTTGGATGTACGTTACTAGGACCACATTTTAGAGGTTCATCAAGCAATCTTTGAACATAAATTCATCCTTTCAGTCACTGTTAACTTTCCCCTTGCTCCACTAGGGCATCTTGTTCTACACTAATAATGGCTGCTAACTGCAAAAGCAGGCAACAAGAATCTGAATCTACCTTTTATATTAAAGGGGAAGATATGACAGATACAGAGAAAAGCAAAAGGTATCAAGTATGCAAATTAAAGTCTGCTGACCATTCAAAACAATTTGTTGTTATAATTTCAATACCACTTCGTTCTCCTTCTCACTTGTACAAGCATGTCTGCCTTCACCAAATGTCTTTGCTTCCTTTTCCTAAGGCTCATGAAAATGGGCCTTCAGTTCTTATCTTTTCCTCCCTTTCTCCCATATCTACCATTGACACTTTTATGTCAGGTTTAATCTCCTTATCTTCAGGTATAGAAGTTGTTTCATCTTAAATTCTGCTTTCATAAACTATGGCTAGAAACCTATAGCTGTAATCTGGAGGATCTTTTAATTATTTCACCTTCATTTTACATATTCTGCTCTTGATTACTCCTTCTCCATAACTGTTTTCTCACCTCAAAGAAAAACAAAAGGGTTGGTTTACATTGGATTTTTTCTTTTTCTTTTTTTTTTTTTTTCCCTTCACCATCTCCTGATCTGTTTTACTATATTGTTTTTTATTCCAAGACTGCCTGTGTTTTGTACTTAGACTTTGGAGCTGTTTCAGGATAACTCCTGCTTTATATTTGTGAAGTGCCATATAACTTTACAGCCATATTAGTTATTTTTAGTGCTAAAAACAATGATTAGGATGCTCCAGTTTACAAGGCTATAAACTGGTTTCCACTTAAAATGGAAATGAGTAAAATCTTCAACATATATCAATAGAACTTGTTTGTAAAGTTTCATGCTCTAGTAACTTTCATGTTTATTAAGGCTGAAGAAGTCAGTCCCATGTGTCACATTTAGAAAAACACTGTCAGAAATGGCCCTGAAGACATAATAACCCACTAGCCCACACAGTTTGCACTTTAAATGTAAATGTCTGTTTCAAACCCGTGAAGCTTCATCTCCCAAAAGCACCTCTAGAGATTTATCATCTGTATTCAAACATAGATAAAACTTAAAAAAAATAAATAAATAAGAGAAAAACAGAGAAGTAAAAGAGAGGAAGGATAGCAAGCCTGACAAACTGATGCATCTGCTACAGCTAGTCTATTTATGTACTAACTGAAAAATTAAAACTTTGGTTCTAGTTATATATTTTCATTGCTTTAATGAGAAAGTAACTTTTACTAACTAACCACTTCAAAATTTTCAGCCATATAAAGTTATAGTAGGAGCTCAGGTGATTTTTATAAACCCTATGTAGACTATATTTTAAATAGACTATCCTATATAGCCTGGAAAATTCTCTATATTGGACATGTAAAACAGAGTACTACTCATGCAGCTTAGACTCATCAAGAGCAGAAAGATCATTAGCAGCTACACATTTAAACAAATTCCTGAAAATTGCCATGCTTTGACATTCAAATGTATCTTCTTAAAACAAAGCTTAAAGTTTTCATAATTTGGGAGCTATGAAAGAACAGTTTATTTAAAATAAACAGGAGGAGATGGACCTTACTATGTAAAAAAATTGTTTTTTAAAACAGTACAATGAGCAAAATGGACTGTGTATAGCTTACAAATGTAGTCTTAATTGAAAATTAATCCTTCCCTCAAATTCAGACAAGATTTGCAGTGACATATGAAGAGAAAGATGTCAAGACACCTCAAGATAAGTGTTGGTCTACCGTATTTCCACTTCCCACTCAGTTAGAAGCATGATTTAATCATACTTATCTCTTGTTCAAGAAGAAAAGAATCTATTTTTGGATCAAAATCTGGTTTTAATTAAAATGCAGAGTTGTAATATAGCCTATGCAGAGCACAGAATTAACGCACATGGGTGAAAAATCTACCAATTGCTACTGGGACTCAATAACCAAAAAGGGTCCTCCTTATGAATGCTGGTTGAATGTGTTGTCACTTGCTGGATCAGACAGAGCCTGGAATTGTTTCTTAAAGACTGCAATTATTTCACTTATACCTACAGTGCAGATATTCTTCTTCATGAGGCTGCTACACTAAATCAAGATGATCTAAATCATGCTGATATTAAAGCTTGTGGGGCTGTAATTGCAAGACAGATAAAAGTGTTCCTGCTATAACCAGACCTATTGCAACAGAAAAAAAAATTATAAATAAATAAATCACAAGTCAGATACTAAGCAAGGAAGTTATGGAGGACGGGAAACAACTGCACTTTTGAATAGTCACAATTTAGTCTACTTTGACGTTTTTGGTCTGGAACCCTACAAGTTTTTTTTCCTGCAAGACTACTAGAATTCACAAGCTCCTCCACGCTTCAAAGCGGTACCAAGCAAAGTGAAGGGCAATGTCTTCTACCTCACATGCTCATTAAGGTCTGCATTCCAAAAAAAACCCAAATACAATTCATCTAACTACTCTTACATAGTGCATCTGGCCTCCCTAGCCATGGCATCTCTCCACATTCTTCTTCTGTCTCCTCCTTTCAGGGAAGTGCATAAAAGATTTTGAAAGACAGATTGCATGAGGAGAAGTTGGAAATGAGTGAGTTGAAAAGCTACAGTCTCACACAACTTTGAATATTTAAAAATTAACAACTAAAAGGAACAGGTAAATAATGTATGATTAACTATATATCTACATATATATACACATACATATATATGTATGAAACTATACATATAGTTTAAGTGAGAAAGCTTTGGTCAATTACATTGTGAAGTTGCCCTATGTACCTGTTATTAAAGTTGACAGAAAATTAATTAAATTTTTAATAAAAGATGAACTGGTGCAAAGACATTAGGAGTTTGATTTAAAAAGTGAAACTTCTTATTCTCACATCTGCACAATTTTCCTACTTAATTTACATAACAAATGAATTCCACTCACAGATTAAAAGATTTTGGGCTTTCTGTTCTTATTTTATTTGATCATGAAGAATTATCTGGCAGAATGACATTTTGGAGAAAAATCAGATTTCGTACTTTTCATAGGCTATTTCCTTTCATAGTATTTTAAACTGAGGGATAGTAATAAAATAACTACATATGCTTGTAATGACTCATATAATGGAATACATAATCCAGGACACTTTTCATATATAAAAAAAGAGAAAGCTATCCATGCACTTCTGTTAGCATGACTTCTACAGTTTATCAATCTTACAATACGAAGGTGATGCTATTCCCACAGAACTGAGGTCTCAGTATGCAAAATATACAAAGGTACCACAACCAAGTATGCAACCAGCTCCACTGATACCCAGAGTAGCATCTGTCTTTTCCAGATTTTACTTCATTATGTAGAAGAATCAGATTCAAGGCACAGTTCAAACACAGCTTTAGACCACACATGGTCTGTCTAAAGGCTCATTCCATGCAGCTAACCTCACAAGAAGAGTATACCACCAATAAAGGAAACTGCAAAATACCTACAAACAAGTAAGAGTAAGCAAGGCAGGAATAACTCAGCACCTCTTTTGCCTTAGTACTTATTGTTTGGAATATTGAAGAAAATTGTCTTTATGCTTAGTTATTTCATATTTCTATCAAAAAGGTGCATTGTGAGGAAAGAATGACAAAGTTGTCTGCAGCTTGTCATACACCTATTAAAAAAAATTAAGGCTAACACTTTGTCACGTTTCTGTGTCTTATTCCTTTAATATAGATTATGGCATTCAAAAAGAAAGGGAAGAGGAAGCTGAAACGCATGCACACAAAATGAAAAAGCTCTTTCAAGGGCCAAGCTCTGACACAATCATGTTTATGTTACACAGCAAGACTGTAAGATTAGCAAGACAGAGAAAAAGTAGCCAAAAGAGGACAAAAACCTGTCATCACCAGGATTTGGGGAAAAGATTTGGTTAGGTAGAATTACATGTGACTCAAACAATATTGGGTATTCAGTCAAGCCATTTCCTTGACATTAAAAAAAAAAAAATTTAACAAGGTGTCTGAAGACCAATTCCTGTCATTATGCAGAATGGCCAAGATATTTCAGGATTTGGTTTTGTTCATGTATACGGGGCGGGGAGAGGGAAGTTGGGATGTTATGTTTCTTTTCTTTAAAGTTCCTGAAGGACCTGTTTCTACCAGACAACAGATACGTAAGAGTTGAAGCCATAGAAAAATTGAACAAAAAGGCTTTCAAAACAAAGTTGTCTTGCTGTATTTGAACAAAGCAAACAGTAGAAAGGAAAATAATGTAAGCTAAACTGATTTTCTGGTATACAGTAGCAAGATACAAATGTAGTAACAGCTTTCTGAAATTAAAGCAAGTACAACAGCAACAGTTCAATTTCTAAAGCAAGATGAACTAATAACTACAGAGCTAGCATCTGTATTAAAACTGAAAAGAATGGTCTGCATCAGACAGTTTGTAAGACTGGTTTATTCCTCTGCTCCACTTAAAGGTTCGGTAATTTTGCTTGCTGTAGGTGAATAAAACAAGCACATAGAAAAGCAGACGGTATGGATCTGTCTGATAAAAGTGTTTGCTCCATATATCAGTTGAATAACTCCTTTCTCACAATCAATATTAGGTTCCTTCCAGGCATGAACATATTGAAGTGACCAGTGGTTGATGGTACATCACCGATACAGGGAAACTAAAATTTATTTTTCTAGAAACAAGCTCAAGAAGACTTTTAATCAGAAGCAAGTCATTGAAAGCCTGGGGGAGGGGGAACCAAAAAACTTAATCAGGATGATGGATACTTTCAGGAAGTGATCAAGCAGAGACTATCAAGAGCGTTATTTTTAAACATATTTTGGATAACTTTGATGCATTTTAAAAGCCCAAGGCACTTTCAGACATACAAGTAGCCCTGTGGCTTGATTTTGAGTTGGCTGCAGCTTCTACAATCAGCTGGAGGAAGTGGGGGACCTCTTCCACCAGTCCAAGAACTGCCTGATGTGACCAACAGCAGGTAGCTGCAGATAGGAAAATATGGCACACTATAAAAGAAGACCTGCTATTCTTGAGAAACTCCCAGTAATTCCCAGAAACTCATTACAATGATCTCCTTAGAAAAACCAGTGAAGCCCAGGCAATCATTCAGCTAAACCCATAGTATCTGGGACTAAAGTTCCTAGTAGAGCCTGAAGCCTTATCCCAGATCTACTGAATGTACCGCAGAGAGCATCTTTCTTGTAGGATAACCCTAAATACAGTTCCAAACAAACCTGCAAGTCTCCTCACTTGGGATTATTTCACATTACTCTACAAGGGAAGTTTAACACACTACTTCCTCAGGCACCTCTGTATTGTTTTATTGTCAACAATAGCTTGATCATAAGGCTTGAAGAGGTTCTGTGAGCCATCATTAGTTCTCTACCATGAGAGCACAGACTTCTTCGTCATTGCCTGAAGTTGTCAGATACATTAAATATTAAGAACCTTTATCAGGCTTGTAGTTTCTACCAAAAAAAAAGTGCCATCACCTTCAGAAAAATGATTTATTAAAACACTTCCTCACAGAGGTAATCAAACAAAAACACTAAAGCAAGCTCTTAATGAATTTATATTGGGATATACATTTCCATAGAAAGAAAGAAAAAAAAGCCTATACAGCCTTAAAAATTAAAAAGAAAAAAAGAAAACAGTCAGTATAGAAGATTCCACAGCAGGAAAATAATGAAAGAGTACTTAAGCACAAAAAGTAGGAAGCAAGTTATTAACAAAAAAAAACCCCGCTGCTTAAAAAGCATTGAGTCATAAAGACACAAATGCAAAAATTTGTTGCATTTGTGTCTGTCTTTTGAAAAGCCTGCTATTAGAATGAGCGCTCTAATAGGCAAATTTACAGTGACATATCTAAAATACAGGAAGCTATAAAGACAAACTCATGCTAGCATTCTTAACCAAATGCTTTTTAGAGCAGTTTAACTGCTATTTAACATAATTTGTAGATCTTCTTCTGAAAAGGGGATTAATTTGACACTGCCATACAAACAAGGAGAGAAAATGTGTTTCTCTGCTATAGACACTGACATATCAAAACCTATTTTTAAAAATCAGATGAGTGCTACAAAAAAAAAACCCAAACCTGGGAAGATATTGAAGAATGCCACTATGGTCTTTCAATTAGTGGGGTCCCATACAGTCCATGCATTTTTGTGTTGCACAGTATGGCTAGACAATGTGTCATGGACATCCTCTCCCCACATTCCTGTCAGAAAGCCCTACACCAGCTTCACAACATTACAGCACAGCAGTACCATAACAAAGCCTTTGGATAAATGTCTTACAGAACACAGTTTGTGCTGCAGGGTTACTCACATCCGAGCAGGATCCTCAGCTTCCAAGAGACTACAAAGAAAACAAACACCAGCCTGAGAGACACCTTTATTTATTCCAATGAGTATCTGCTGGCCAAAGTACCTGCAGTTAGAAATCATCTATTCAGGTGGTTTTCATTCACAGACATCTCAAACATCAAGAAGTAGAAAACATTTCCATTTTTGAATGCATTACTAAAAATCAGTCTGGAAATTGCATCACAAGTCATTTGGACATCTTCAGCTAGTTTCTTGGTACATCATGGCACAAAAAATTAGTCAGTGACATATAGGTGCAAGAAGTTTAGAAACTTGATTGTGCTTTACTTGAAGTAGAAGCCTTATCCCAGTCCACAGTTACATTTCACAGAATATATATATATATGCCAATATCAGGAAAAAGAGAAAACAAGTTCAAAATTTAAAGTTATCAGGAAGCTCACTGCAGTACAGAACCTGGCTTGAGTCAAACTTGTTTTGTCAAAGCCAGTTGTGGTCAACAGAAAACAAGAAAACATTTAAGTGGCTAACCATTCTCTTCAGATTGACCGTGTTGCATTTCCCTGTAAAGATCCAGATTTCGAGGACTGATCATTTTTGAAAAGCAAGAGCCAACAGTTCGATTGAGATCTCTGGTGTGGGTTGATGGCAGAGTTATGCATATTCTATTCCTGCTTCAAAAAAGCAGACAAAAAATTCTGGCATACATATATATGGTATTAACAACATGGTGGGGGAGAAAAGCAGGCAAGCATATCAGGTTTAATGCTTAGTACTTCTCGTTTCCAGTAAAAGACAGAGTTTCAGAATTTACAAGTGGCTACTCAAAAGATTTGTTATAATACCACACCTCGATTTAAAACCGAGATTCAAGCAACTGAAAAGAAAAAATAAGGACGACAAACATTTGTAGTGTAAATTAAATGGCCATGTAGAGAGCGGTCCAAAACATGTACAAGTTTATCAAGCCTATCAGGTATCAGCCAAATCAGGTCTGCCTATATTAAAGCTCTCATTTTCAATGGAAAAATTTTTATGCATAGCAAGGCATACGTACATTACATAACCAGGGACTGTAATGAGAGCACTGGGGAGGGGTGTGAGGGAAGCACCTGATTTCCACTAAAAATCAACATCATCCTGACGGAATTTAGCAACCAGATCATTTGCATGCCTTTCATGCATTCCTTCCCAAAATAGCTATCTGAAAATGAAAATAATGTTGAGTTGAAATGCCTTTTTTCCACACTCTCAGTTCAAGGAAACAATCACCACTGAATCACCACAGTGATATTCCAGAGGACACGCAGTGACTGATAGCACATTTCCACAGTTTTGGAGTTCTATTGCCCAAGAATTATATTTGAAAGGAGCAGGAATTATAGCATGGGACTACTAAATTTATAGTAATTGTAGCATGAATACACTACTAGGTGTCTTCAGTCAAGTAATTAAGCTGCATTATCTGCTTATAATTTCAGGATAACTGAAGAAAGTGATGGAAACTACTGGTGATTTCAGGATGGCCTTCAGAGGATTCAGTGTTTCTTCCCACAATCTATCCCCTTCCATTCAGTGAAACTCTGATGATTCTAGGTTTTTGATATATTATTGCACAAAGTCAGAATGAGGCAGCAAGTGCTTATGATCATTTTACAGAAAAAAAACCCCAAAACAACAACCAAACACAACAACAACAAAACCCCCACACTTAAATCAGAGCTAGAACTGAAAAAAAATCTTTTTCCAGCAGACTTTGAATGTTAAGACAGCTTAGTTCAAGAAGTTTCCATGTATGATCCTAGTTAGTTTTAATAGTTTTAAGTCAAGAACATGACATTTAAAATAGGAGGTATGCTGATATTCCCTAATTTATGTCAAATCTTTAATGTGTTTTGCATGAAAATGCCACTACAGAATTACTTGGCTCAGTGCCCAAGGTAATTACACTCATACTGCTGTCTTGACTTGCTGCCAAAACTGGCAAAGTAGGCATTTCCCTCAGACAATGCTGTTAATGAAAACTGTCAAAGTCCTTTCAACACTCCTTATTTTGTTATACTTAAGTTGTCATCTCGCTTGGGTAGCTTGCTAGACTTTTATTCTCAACAATGTATTTCTTAGCAATGTGCTCATGCCTTAACAATAACACACTGAAATGATTCCCATTCCTTGAAAACAGCACTCTGAATAAAAGAGGCTTTCCTTTTGGGTTTTTTGTGGGGGGGGCGGGGGGGGGAACACGACACAAACAAAAAAACCAACACACCACACCACACACATACAAGCAAACACCAAAAAAAACCAAACCACAAAAAACCACAACATATCAAGACCACTAGCACACAGATGACTTGTTCTGAGGTATTGATATAAAAATTGAACATACTGATGAAGCAGCACACCTTTCTGTAGCCATACAGAATCATAGTGACATGGGGATTTCTTATTAATGTTTGTGAAAGTCAAACTTAATAGATAGCACAGCTCTCCTTTTCCAGGGAAGAAGGTAAGTTTTTTTCAACTATATGGCTGTGATAATAACTTCTAGATGTTTTCTCTCACCAGTGTCAGTTGCAATATGACGCATGGAACCCCTGGAAATGAACCTGTGAGATGATGACGACAGAGTCAGTGAACACAAGAGAGGGTTACTCAGAGGATCCAAGAGCTTTTGCTTGATTGTCTGTAAATTCTTCAGTTCTGCCTCATTTACAAGCTTCAGCTCTTACATTTCTCTCTGTGCTGCTGCACAGCTGTGTGGCTGAAAATGCCTCCCCTCAGGTGGGAGCATATCCTGAGAACTCCACAAAGTGAATGTTATAAAAGTTCTTTGAATAAGGACACCTATCTACAGCTTTTCCACAACAAGGAAGCATTTGGCCTTTGCCCAATTGTAAACATTCCTGAATCAGCTAAAAGAAATATCAGATGGCATCTGTAGCCTCTAGCTCCTTGGAGAAATGAGATATGGTACAATGCAGGTGCACTGTGAGGAAGTCATCACTTTTCCTGACATCTGGACAAAGAAACAACTCTGTTTACTAGAGCGACCAAGTGCACCATTCACACAAAGAATGTTTGTCAGACTGTGTCAAGGAGAAAAAGCATTGCTGTGCTCATATTCAATCAAACTGGAGGCATGAAAGCCACAGGAGGATGGTGGCTAAAGGCTGAGCATCTGTCTCACAATCTGAGCACCATAGAAAAAAGGGGCGGGGGGAGAACAACCTACTGACTTGATTGTAGTAGTCTGTTTATGATAGTTTTCATTTTCTCCCAATCCATCATGTCACTAGCACATATTATCATTCTTTCTTTTTCCATGTGTGCAGAAACAATCAAATACAGCCACGTCATACCACTCTTTGGTACCCAAGTTTTCCTAAAAACTCTTCTGTTAATGTACACTGACATGAGAGGCAAAGTATGAATCCAAAACACTGGAATCTGGGGCGCATAAAGAAAAGTGTGTGCCCAGCAGGTCAAAGGGGTTGAAAAAGTTTCTCCTCCCCCTCTATTCTGCACTAGTGAGGCCACGTCTGGAGTACTGTGCTCAGTTCTGACCTCCCCAGTTCAAGAGGGACAGGAAAATACTAGAGAGTCGAACAGATAGCTACGAAGATGATACAGGGACTGGAACATCTCTCTTGTGAGGAAAAGGTGAGAGACCTGGGCTGTTTAGCCTGGAAAAGAGAAGACTGAGAGGAGGTCTTATGAATGTTTACAAATATCTGAAGGGTGGGTGTCAAGTAGAAGGGGCCAGTCTCTTCTCAACTGTGCCCTGTGATAGAACAAGAGGTAATGGTAGCAAGGTGAAACACAGGAAGTTCCACCTCAACATGAGGAAAATCTTCTTCACTGTGAGAGGGACAGAGCCTGGAACAGGCTGCCCAGAGAGGGTGTGGAGTCTCCTTCTCTAGAGACTTGCAAGACCTGCCTGGATGTGTTCCTGTGTGGCCTGCCCTAGGTGTTCCTGCTCTGGCAGCGGGGTTGGACTCTGTCCCTTCCAACCCCTACCATTCTATGAACACATTACACAGCAGCATCCTTTCAACTTGACAGTGGTCCTTTTCTATTCTCTGTCATTCTTACAGACAGGAGCTTTGACTGCAGGAAACACCAAGTATGCTGATTATACTGACAAATGGAAAACATTTTTATTTGTTTTGATTTTTTTTAATAATCCAGCTGATTTCAGAACTACCTACTACATGAAAAAGGCCATGGCTACTAACAGTAATTAAAAAAAATAATATTTGGAAAAGATAACTTTAAAAAGATTAGAAGTTATGGACATCCTCAGATCATTATTTGATTAGGTCCTGGTATACCACAGATAAGTTATGTTACCTCTAGGACAAGTTAGGAAACACAGTTTGAATTTCCATATTTTTGTTATTACATTAGGGAAAAAAAATTAATATAGACCAGCAACAGCTAACATTGAAAAGTCCAGGAAATTTTAGAAGGACTCTGTACACACAACAAGATCACACCAAGTTAATTAATACAGACTGCCAAATAAAATGTAAACTCTCCACCAACCCTTACAGTGTATGAAGGGTATGTTTTCAGAAGAAAAAAGTTAACTCCCTTAGCAAAAAACACTTTGCATTGGAAGAAACCTTACTTTGTCACAAGTGACTGGAAAAAAGCAAGATGATGTAACCAAGGCAATCATTTGCATATTACAGCACTGCAGCTGGTATCACCACCTCAACCTACTCACCACATTTCATCACTTCACTTCCAAATCCAGGGTCTTCAAATGCAGAAAGAAAAAACATCACTATTTCTGGTATGACATTCATGAACAAACCTCAACGTATGGATCAATTCCCCATTATCTTTCTTAGAGGTGTCTATGTTCACTCAGTTTTCCTATTCACTTCTGCTTTTTTGCTTCTCTCTTCAGATACACCCTAATACTTTGCTGGGTGCCATTTGCCAATCTAAAAGTTGTATTTGCACAGCCTTATCTTGGTAAAAGTCTTAGATCCCACAGATTAGTTCAAAGAAAACAAAAGCTCTCTGAGTAGCCCAGAGCTGAAAAAGAAGAATTTTGAAGTAAGCCATTTTCTGATTCAGTGATACGTTCAAAACCCAAAGGAAAGTATAAGAAACAGAAGCTGCAACTTCCTATCTCTGCGTTTCATTTTTTCTTTTCCCTTATTTGCCACCATCTGACTCAAGAAACAAGACAGTGGAACCGTAACCTGAAAAATTAAGCAGAAGCACTAAGATCATATCCATACAAAGGACATTCAAAGAGATTTACTCAAACAAACGTGCTTTTAATGGAAGGAGTAAAATTGTCTTATAAGAAGAAAAACAGAACTTTTTCAAAATTAGTACTTATCTAAATCAAAAAGGTTACTTAAGCAACCCAAGCAACTTAAATAGGTTACCAATATCAACAATTGCATAGCTATTTGCTAAGAACTAAATGCTAGCATACTGTGAAAAGTTTAAGGAACCTAACATTAGATGCTCAGCTTCAGAAGTTGCTTTTTTAGCACCTTATATAGTTTTTTTTCATAAGAAAAAAACAAAAAACCAACAAAGTAATTTACTAATACATTTAAGTCTACTTCTATGTCTTAAGAAGATCTTACCAAATCTGCCTTCTCTGTGTTACATTGGCAAGAGATCTGAACATTAAGAGGATATAGTTTTGCTCTTTTTGCCAAGCTGGTTATCAGCATTCAGTCCTTGTTTAGCCCAATCCTACATACCCACTAGCAATAACTACCATTTTTTAAAGTATGACTTAAATTATTTATAGTATGCACATTGATACCCTCAAATTTTAGGGTGTTGAATTTTCCAGAAGGTAGAAGTCACATATATAAACAGATATCTTAAAATCTCTTTCCATCATTACTACTGCTACTCTTAATAGAGGCAAAGTGCATCTTCCTTTACTGCTTATGTTCTTTACACCCTGTAGAGAACCCTGAATTCATGCATGTCACATTTAGAAGACTATTCTTTTCAATTCTGTAAAGCTTAAGCTAACCACTGAACTTGCATCGGAGAAAACCATCAAAAAAACCTACAGCTACTGAATACTTACTGTACTACACAAAAATTCATCTTGTTTGACTTCCTCCCTTTTTCAAGTACTTATATTTAAAAAACCAAAACCTTCATTTCAAACAATTGCTGACAGACACATTCCCTACCAAACGCAGAGTTCCTGGTGCAGCTTGCTTAGAGGCATGTTTTATTTCATCAAAGAGATCACATCCACCTGAGAAGTCAAAAATGTGAGACAGCAGTCACCTGAGATTTGGGGTTTCTTTTTGTTTGGTTTGTTTTGGTTTTTTTTCACAGTATGATCCCCTGTGTCAGCAATCTCAGTTAATTATCTTGTTTGACCAGTTATTCTGATTGCTCCATATCTACTTCAGGCTAAAATGCCTGGAGGGAGGAGTGAAGTGTTGATTTTGATTTGCAATTGCAGAAACCTTTCTCTGAATAAAGGGAGTGAATTCCCTCTCTAGTTGTTGCTACTATCTAGTGATGTCTGGTTGTGTTGTTTTTTCTAGGTGTCAAGGTTTAGGGTCAGGGCAGTCAGCTAGACCTATAATAGACATTCTGTTAACCCCTCTCATTCCCCAAGGGGGAAGAGACAGGGAATAAGGAAGTAATCAATTCTAATACCAATTAGAAGATAAATATAGAACAACTTTAATGAAAGTAATAAGAATAAAAATAGATTATATATAAATATATACAAAACCAGTAGCAAACCCAACCTCCCCTGATGGCAATTACATCACTGACACCACTGATGCTGTGGAGCAGGCACTGGGTACATCCCAGGCTGGACTCAGCAGCAGACAAGAAATAAATTCAGAAGCATATGGTTCAGGAAGGCAGAACAGACAGAGTCCTCCTCAGATGTCAGACATTGAAGAAAAGACCTTGATTCTTCTGATCCCTCAGCTTTATACTGAAAATTATGTATATGGGATGGAATACTTCACTGGTCAGTTTAGGGGCACCTGTCCTGTCTGCTCCTCACCACATGTGTGGCCTTTTACTTTCTGTGCCTCCCCTTCCTAAAGTGATACTCAAGATCCAGCAGTGGCTTTGGCCTGAGCATGAATCCTTGGTAGTAATTCTAAACATCGACTTTTTTTTTTTTTTTTTTTTTTTTAACTTTTTTTTTTTTCTTTTTCCACAGTATGTTTCCATTTTTCGGCAATCTCTGTTATTTTTTTTGTTTGGCTTTTTATTCTTTTAACTTCATAAAGTGAAACCTTTCTTAGTTATGCTAGCAGTTATAAGGCAAGATATATTTCTAAAGAAAACAAGATGAAAACTCCTTTAATATCCATTTCCTATATCCTATGTATATCACATAGTAAAAGACTGTTAGTTCAGGAACTTAAAAAGAAAAAAACAACAAAACAAACATTTTATTAGTGTGGGACTTTATGTCCCAATTTAGTGAACAGTTCTCCACTTATTAAATATTATTATTACTGGCTACTCTACTAACACATCAATATGCCTTTTCATCATAAAGTTAAACACATATAAGAGAAATGCTTTTGGGATTAGCATTCTGTCATAAGAACTGTAAGAGTAAGATTATAAAAGTAGATTCTATGTTTTCTTTAGTTAATAATCAATAGTATCAGCTATATGGATTTTCTGTATTTTAGCTGTTTCAAGACTGTTGTGTATCAAAATTTGCTACTGTAGAAAGAAAGATGTGCAGAGCTGTTCCACAGGATATGATTCCACTAGCATTTCACTTTAAATTTGACTGCAAAGTTCTTGTCCCCATCTTGAGATTATGTAAACAGCACTTTCAGTGTTTTGGAGTAGCTCTAAACCTGTACTTGTCATTTTATTTCTGATGTGAGTCTTTCTTCTGGATGGGCAACCATAAATCATACACTTTTGTTAAACAGCTTTCAAGTTCCTAAGCCTACCCCCATTTCCTTCAGGAAAACAGATACACTCCTCTAATCCGTTAAAAA
>JANHGN010019582.1:48811-90101 GCA_024605025.1 Megaceryle maxima | reverse complement strand
GCCAGAATCCGAAGATCCCCACATAGGGATTCCCCCTGGCATGGACTTCTTAACAGAGACTTAAGGAGGAATTTAAAGCCCTTTCAATTTTCGTTTTTTTTTCATTACAAAAAATCCTCCCAAAATAATAAAAATAATAATTAAAAATTAAAACCAAACAACAAAACAAAAACAACCCTCCTTTGTAATTCCTGAGCTCTTTAACCTGATTCTGCAGATTTTTCTCACATGTATGAAAATATATGCTTGCCATAGCTCATTTGGTCTTATTTTCCTGAGCGCTAAACAGCCACAGTTTCAAGAGCCACACAAGATGTCTTTTTCAGTATCAGTCCTTTTAGGTACATTTACAGTGTTTAGTCTAGATAAGACAGTAACTACGATTTCACTGTGATTAAACAACATAAGAATACAGTGACAGGACCATTGTAATTTAAAATCCACTTTTTATACACAAAACCAGTTATTTATGCCTGTTTTACCTCTTTAAGCATATGTTCATACTTTCTGTGAGGTAACAATACCACTGTGTAAGCCAAGTCTGTCTTTAGTTGACTTGGACAGACATAATTTAAAAAATGAAAATAGAAATTCTTATATATTATTGTTTGGATTACTGTTTATGGAAGAAAGATAGGTTTCTATAACTATAGATTTAGGTTTAAATGGCTCAATGGTGAAAACGCATGCTGCTTTGTAGAAGCATGTAAAATGAAGCTGATGAGAGTTAAATATCTTGTGTCACTGTGTGAAATTAGTTGTAATACAGATGTAGATTGTGTCAGGACATATGTGGAAACTGAACAAATATACAATCTATGCTAAACATTTAGCAACACAATTATGCTAACTCCCCTCAACAGTCCTTCTGAATTACTAAAAGATTTCATGGGAAAAAAATTTGAGAAGATACCAGGGAATAGATGGCTAAAATGTAAAAACAGCATTAATGAATAAAGATATAATTTCTGCTTTGATATAGAGACTTGTTTGCTAAGCATCTGTACTAATATGAAACTGTCTGAACTGTCATCTACTCATGTTTTGTCATATGATATAGCTGCTTGTCATTAATAACAGATTTTTTTTTAGCGACACTATGCCTTTGATTTTTAGTTCGAATTGGAACATGATTTTGACATTTTTTGGTTTGTTTTTTTTTTTTTTTTTTTTACCCTGAATGGTTTATAAAAGTTAATCTTCCTGAGACATTCTGGTGCTGAAAGAAGAATCCTTTATACACAGACACAATTATATATTTTGTGTATTTGTATCAGGAACCTGGATTTTTCAGATTTTCCAGAGCTGCAGTTTTTACATGCTGAGACTCATTTCAGAAAGGCCTCTCAGAGGAAATACCTGTATTATACTTAACAATTACATGTTAGCTACAGCACATGCTGTACTATGTTGTGATGAGGATATGTTAAAGGATTATTCATTTGGACTCCAGGAAGCTATTGTCAGCAAAGAAAATAAGGACAAAAAGAAAAATCATATTTGAATTTTAACAACTCTCTGTTTTCTTCAACTTAGGGATGCAGACTTGTTCCTGTTAGACACAAGAAAGGCTCAAGCTTCTGATGTGGGCTGGTTTGTGTTTGACATTACTGTGACCAGCAATCACTGGGTGATTAATCCAGAGAACAATCTGGGCTTGCAACTCTGCGCTGAAACTGGGGACGGTAAGAACATAACTGTAGATCATAATGTTGTACATATTCTTGTCACCTCTTGCTAGGAAACTTTTCTGGATGGGTGTTTTTTAGCTTGACTGGGTGACACTGAGACTTTATAAGCAAAAACCACAAGTCTTACCCTGCTGTAGCTATAGTCTGCAAACTTTGTATTATTCTTAATTTGGTAGAATATGGTGATTATAAAGCTAACTAAATCAAGTTAAATTAAATTTGAAGTTTGGGATAAAACCTCATACATACAAAATGAAGTTCCATTTTAAGATTCTTCCACTGATGATTCCATTCAGGAAACTCAAGCAGATTTGTGGAATTTCTGTTTTAGAAAGTTTCTAAAGAACTTTTTGGGCTGAAGCAGGGAGAACAGCATCAAAAAAAACCTCAGGACAGTTCAGGAGGTATCTCATAGCCACAGGTACTGATGTTGAAGAAAAGTAAACAACAGGGTATAATGGGTATTGGATTTATATCATTTGAAAAAACTTAATTTCTAAACTTTTTTATCTTGAAATAGGATAAAAATTTGAAGTCTTGAACATTTTAATTAGCTGAAAATAAGAAAGAACACTATCAAAACTGAAGTCAGAGCTGTGGGGTTTTTGGTATAAATTTACTGGGCCACTACATTATTCACATATGTTATGCTCTTCATTAAAAAGTTGAAGTGCATCTGAAATCAAAATAATATTTTTAGAAGAAATGTTCTTTACTTAGACGTCTTTAGAAACTAATAAAAAGAGACTTATATACTCTTTTTTTTGTTTTCTGTGATGGTTCACTTAATCCATACTACTTTACAAGCAAACTTTCAGATTTAGCTCTTTATTGTCAAAAAGCTTTTTTCTGTCAGAGGTCAAGGGATCTATGATGCCAGTTAATCTAAACCTTAGCTGACATAATGCTAATGAGTAGCAGAAGAAATCCTTGTGTAAGAATTATTTTTTTTTTTAATTTTTTTTTTTTTTTTGTCTTTCTTTTTTCTAGCTACATTTTCTCATTGGTTTTTATCTGAATTCTCCCTCAGGCTCGGCTGAGCTGTGAACAAAGCCTCTCATACCTTTTCAGCAAGTGCCCTGGCTACTGGAAAGTTATTAAAAAACTGTCCCCCTTTAGGCATAACTCCCTTAAAAAGGGAGTTGGCAGTCTTGAACCAGAACATTTCAACTAATATTGCTGATATGGTCAGAGTATAGCCCATGGAAAAGAGAGGCAGCAATGCAGAGCAGACCACATTGTTACTGCATTCAACCAGCCTTTAAAGGCACCACACCTGAGATCAGGCTGTATGACAGCCAGCCAGCCTGGTTTTGTGAGGCCATTTTTAAGCCCTTAAAATTCTGGAGAGGTGACACCTCCATCAGGCATCCAAATTAGGCAGACTGACTTCTGGCCAGCTTTCGTGCTCCAGAATAAACTCCATCCTTGACTTTTTTTCCAGGAGACTCAAATACAGAATTTTTTGAAAATTAAATATCCATGAAAGGCATTTAAGAAACCCTGAAACTAGCAATTTGTTGGTTCTAGACTCAAAGTTATAGCCATTTAGTAAACAGCAGGGAAGTTTGTGTGGATAAAAGAAAACTTTTAGGTTAATACACTGAAGAAAATGTAAAAGAATTGTTTATGTAAATATTTCCCGTCCTACTCCCAAGACCAGAAATGTGATAGATAATTTTCTATTTTAAATTGCAAAGCCACAAGCAGCTTTACTTTCTGCATCTCACTTATTTGAATTTCTCAGCACAGACACTTGAGGAAGGAATTCCCCTCTTCCCTCACTTTCTGTTCTCTTTTCTGTTTTTTTTCATACAAGAAGAGTGCCCTTCTAGGATCTAAAGTTTTCAAAACTATAGGGAAAACCTGTGCTATACCTCTTCAGCTTAGCATAAGGAAAATCATCTCTTCATGCTCTTACAATTTTGCTCTTAAGGCTTTGATTATTCTTATTGGTTTTCTGTTACTTCTGGAAGCTATTAGAAAAACCAGCAGTTGAATGACACGTTTGTGTACAGATGGAACAAGAATTTTTATATATGACTCAGTATGTCATGGACTCAGTTTGTAACCCAGAGAATCCCGGACACCTTCTTCATGCTTTCAGCTGTCTTTTGGTTTTACGGGAGGTAGAATAGTTTTGCCTTCATAACTGGAGGCACATTTATGATAAGACCTGATCCATCCACCTTTCTATTCCAACAGATATTAAACTAAATGGGATTCTGTTAAGTCAGAGGATCCCTGTTTGAGGTATTCAGGTGCTGCACTGGGGCCCTGGATAATCAAGTCAGGAAATTCAGACCAATTTTTAGATTTATTCACACTGCATCTTTAAAATGAGGTTCCAATAACTACTAGAGACTCCTGATTGGAACAATATTGTTATCATTACCATTAGCAGCAATCTTTCTTACAGTTACCTTTCGGTGACTTTTTTAGGCAGTTACTGGTGTAGATATATTTATTTGGTAATCCCTGAAGATAGTGCATAAATAATAATGTCTACATAAGGAATAATAATAATAATAAAAGTAACTATTTAATATAACAGTGTGATAAAAACAACTTTGGAAGAATGTCTGGTTGTTGTAATTCGTATTTTTCCCCTTTTGAAAATGCTGAAAAAAGTACAAAAAGCCACATGACATTGGAATGTGTATTCTTTTTCCTTTAAGACAGTATTTGGTATCATACATCTCATTTTAGCGTGAAATGTAGGCTTTTTCTCTTAATGGGACATTTTATTTTGAACAGTAAGAATAAAGGTTTGCATGACACATATGGAAGCTGTCAACATATAATGCACTGTTTCCCTCAGGCTCTGGTAAATTAAGGAACAGGGTTTTTTTTTATTCTCTTTTTTTTTAATGTCTCCTCAACATTCTGCAGCATCCCCTTTTGGACAATTCCCTCTTTTTGACACCAAAACCCTCCATGGTGTTTAAAACAAGAGGTGATCATTTTCACACTGATGGAAATGGATGTATTAGATGAATTACAGCATAAAATCAATGCAGATGCAGAAAAAAAAAATCAAAAAGCTCCATGCTACACTTTTCCTGTATATATACCATATGTCTCCTAAGACTTAAAGCATGTTCCAGTAAATCAGCACCTTTGTATTAACATTAACTTCTTTATAATTGGAAGTTAGAAACAGTTTGAACATCACCTGTACTGGAGGAGTATAAATGGCTGCAAGAGTATTGCTTTTTCTGTTTCTATCATTACTGAAGAGAACTCAGTGTTGTCTACAGAAAACAGGAGAAGATAATGTTGAATGTTAACAGTTGATGGTCCACAGAATAAAACAGTCTCCAAATAGACAGCTTTCAATACAACATCCTGGGTAGCCCCACAGCTATATAGTTCTGTGCCTTTTCTTAGAATACTGGAACTCTCTGTATTTTTCATCTGCCTGTACATCAAAGGGGAAGAAACTGGTGGTAATTTTGAAAAGCCCAAGATGATTAAGGTGATTTCTGTTACTGAATAGTCCTATGGAAGATTTCTTTGGTTTTTCCTGCTGTTTGAGGTGGGCAGGAAGCAGGAATCCTCAGCTCCCTGACTCTGACTCTTAATTCAGTTTGTGTTGTTTTTTTTTTTTTCCCAAACCAAAGGGAAACTTGAAAGAAACATGTTCCTTAATCCAAATGAAGCCCTGGGGAAGGCCAATTATTTCTCCAGCACAGATTTAGGTACAATCTGACACATGTCTCCTGGAAGGGGTTTTCGTTTTTAATCTTCCATGCTGCAGAAAGATTGGTGAAGTCCTTCTCCAGCGACAATGAAGAAGACATTAAGAGACACCCTCTTTAATTTTTAGCCTCACCTCCTTTCATCCTGGGCCTTCCAAAATCCCATGCTCCTATGAATCCCTCAGAGAGGCAACATGGCCATATTCTTGTTGCATCCTCTGCCATGTTGCAGAGGATGGCTGGCTTGCTTTCAACACATAGCAACCTGTGGAAGCACCCTGGCTTCTTCAGGTAGTTGGCAGCATACTTTATATTTGCCTTAGCCTCACCTGTACAACACTAAATGCTATCAGTCTCATCCTGAGGTTGCCCTCAGTCAACATTGGCACCTAACTTACATGACCATGGTAGCCATCAGGTACTCTGGAAGATGCCGCTGTGTTGTTACATTTAAGTCTCTTGGTGGATCTGGTGTTTACAAGGCCAAGTATCAGAAGTGAGTTCACCTTCATTAATGTCCTTACAGTGGGGGAATTTATGATATATATATTTATATTGATATATATATATATATGGACTTTGGCATGTAATAGTTCTCCCTAAATTCTGAGGCATCTGGAAGCCATATAGCTATGTTAGCACAGCACTCAACCCAAGCTAATATATCCTGCCCCTCAGCAGGTTTTATTAGCTTGAGCTCAAGCACTGCCTAAGTACAGCTACATGAGTTCTGGTTCAGAGCTGACTTTGGCCCAAGTTACATTAGTAAATTAAACATGCTCAGCAATACTGTGATGTGAAACAAGCTGGAGGGATGAATCTCAATCTCCAAAACAGGATCACCCCATAGCAGCTGCCTCACTGGGAAAAGTCCATGCAGCACTGCCTTGAGGTGCTGTGCACTCTGTGGTGGAGCTGGCATAGGCTGTAAGTGCACCAGGACCACCATTCCACCCTGAGCAGAGTTGGTGATCCAGCTCCTGGGAGTGCTCCTGGGCACGCTTTAATTTACTCAGATAGGTGTAACCCCTGTTTCCATCTGGGTCAGAATTACAGTCAAAATTTTCTTGTGTCTGTTTCTATCAAGAGATGTGAACACATGCTTTGTTAGTAAGGGCACACTTACTTTAAGCAGGTGGGTCAGGGAGATGAGATGGGTCTCTGTCCTTTCTCCTGCCCACACTGCATACTGGTGCATACTGTTCCTGGCTGTACAGCTGTGCAATTCCCCCTCCACCCTGCTCCCCTGACAGATGAAGGATGTATCTGCTTCTCAGCACCAGTATTTTGGAGATAATGGCATTTGTGTTTCATTTCATTCAGAAGGTTTTTATCCATATTATTCTTTGGTGGATGACCAATTAATCTAATCTCTCCTTGTTTTATTGTCTTCATGAACACATTTTTTAACTGCACAGAAAAGCCCTAGGACTCCCACGAGCCATTCACAGTTTAAATACATTGAACTGGAAGGATAAATCAAGTACTTAGCAAGCATATTTGTGTATGATTAAACTGACTTTTGTGTAAGCATATATGGTGCTGCCACATTCTACAGAATACCATGGCCCCAACGTGTTCCCAAGTGCTTTCTTCAAGAGTTTTATTAATATTAAAATCAAAAATATATGCAAAATTCCTTCAACTGAAGTGAACGAAACCAACAAAATATAAGTTTTGGGTTTTTTTCAATCTGAATCTTTAGTTTTGACTAAAGCTTTGAGGCCTAGGAAATGCAGAGCAGACAGTCCACTGCCACCCATTTTTCAGAATTCCTTAAAGCCTCCAGAGAACAAAAGAATTAATAAAACATGTGAAGCTTATTTCAAAAACGTATTTTATGTTGATATAGATAAATATGTCCACCGAGGAAAAGTTTGCATAGCAGTTTATGTAAATGATACAATAGAGAGTGTATAAAATACTTTGGAGTTGGAGAGTTGAAGATGTCATATATGGACCACCACATTTGTGTTGTTTTCTCTTCCCCTCTTTTTAATAAGTCTTCATTTAAGCTTTAGTAGCCAAACTCTACCTCATTTCTTTTGTTTCCATGAAGTTCTACTGTTCTCAAAAGCACTGTTCAGACATGACAAACCACACAATTTTCTATCTAATTTTGAAAACTACTTTGCAAGGTTTCAGACTCAGAGCCTCGGGACAGTTTTTGCTCAAATATTTGATGTTATTGGACCTTGTATGCTCAGAGTCTTTCTCCAAAAGTCCTTTCCCAAGCCTCATTTCAGATATTGCTCTGTACAAGGAGGAAACCATAGGTGCAGAATATGTCTTTTTTTCTTTTTTTCCCAGCAAACTAGAAATGAATTCTCAGCATCACTAAAGTTTTCATTTCTATCTACAAATATATAAAATTATTACCAAAATAACTACTGTGATCTAGCATTAGTGGTTAATCCATAAAATGTGTTTTGTGGCTTGTTGAACAATTTTGAATGTAAATAAGTGCTTGTTTTTCATAACAAAATCAGTGGTTTGCTGCAGTTCGATGACTCAGGACAAAATAATGGGTCTTGGAATCACTCATTGTTCTGTGTTGCCAGTGTAAATCTGGCCAAGATGTTCAATGGCTGAAAGCTCTTGCAAAATTAGTGTCTGCTCACTGCCTTACATAAAATATATACTGCCTGAGGAGAGACAGCCAAGTCACAAATCTTACCACTGTCATTGGCATCCACACTGGTGACCTCTGAAAAAAGTCAGCTTTATAGATGTCATGAAAAACAAGGCAATGTCTCCAGGTCAGAACTGTGAGACAGAAAGTTACTGAAAGTTTGAAAGGCTCCTGCATTTCCATTTGGACCAGCTAGGGGGGAAAATTAACTTTTAAGATGGAACTGGACTGTTAAAGAAAAAAAATGTATGCTATGTTACTGTTAATTGTATGCTATGACTGCAAGTGACAGCTGTGAAGTGGACATAGTAACAGCAAATAGCTTTACAGTTATTGTGAGTTCTCTATGTATTTTGTGGGTAAAAATAACTAACTAAATAAATCAGAATTCTTGAGGTAGGACCTTTTGGAAGCTGAACTTCATTTTTGCAGAAGCTGTTCCTTTATTATAAGTGGGATAGAATGTGAAAAGGCAAATAATATTCATTCAGTTTAGTCAGTCAAACCAGCATTTCCATACAAGCTTTTACGCAAACTGCTAAGGGCACTTTACTATCAAATAGAATAAAAGCCAAAAATAAGTTTAAATGCCAAGTTAAACAAATACATCTTGCCAAAGACTCAAAATCATATGAATAAGGACTAAGGAGTTCAGCAGATTTGGAAAATAATGCTTTAAATAAGTCTTAGCCTACAAATATACCTGTCAATGTGGAGAAGAGATAATAAATTATCGTAGCAGGATTGAGAAATGCATGCCAGAATGTGAGGAATATGACGGCTCTGGACTATCCCAGCACAGAGTAAGTCCATCTGTTATGTTTATTTGGGGTTTTTTTATAGGTGTAGGGGTAATTGCAAGTGGCTAGGTTCAGTGGAGCAGACACTATCTGACTGTTGGTTTCTTGCAGTTTCTTCTTTTCTTCTGAAGTCTTAAAAACAGTCTTTGAAAGCCTCAGAATTAAGGACACAATGGAAGGTTAAAAAACAAATCCATTCTTCAGAATGCTTGACCGTGTTCAATCCTTGTACTAGATGCTCAAGAAAAGCAGAGAGATACACCTTGTTGTTTTGGTTTTACCAGTTTCATGTGGATGAAGCTTCAAGGGAAGGTGTAGTTACGCAGGTCAGCCTGACTCATTCATCTGATTTTAGAAACTATTCCTCTAATACCAGTGTATGGAACAACTCCATACTGGAGAGACCTGGACTTTCAGTTGTTAAAGCCAAGAGTTTTCTAAATGCTTACAAGAAATGATAGACAAAACCCACTTACCAAAAATTAAGCTTATGGATGCTTCTTGCTATACAGGCCAATTCAGGTTAAGATTTTTCTTACTGTATTCTGAAATCCACACTATGGGCAAAAATGAGGACTACCTAATAAGACCATGGCACACAGATAGAAATATTGCTGTGGCAGAAAGTTTGATGCATTTCTGAGGCAGCGTACTTTGAAATACCTCCTGTTCAGGAAGGGGCAAAGCTTTGTGTTCTTAGACTGATGGAAATCTTCCACATGTACATTTTGAATTTTTTTTTTTTTAAAGGATAATAGAAGTCCTGTCAACACAATTTTTTTTATTATTATTATTTTATTTTTATTTTTGCACAGAAGCAACCTAAATGGAGACAACATATGTGGTTTGAATTTCCAAACAAAACAGTTCAGAGATCCTCAGAAGAAGTATAGCGTCTCAAGGGCAGTGTATATTTTGATTGCTTCGTCTTCTGAAAGTTACAATTAAGCTAAGGTATATGATAAACTGAGAGAGAAAAGTTTAATGTTGAACCCACCAAAGTAAATAAAATTTTCCTGTTGACTGCACTAGAAGCAGATCCAATGCATATACCACTCAGCAATTGAATAAATGGGTCCTGAAACTCAGGTTGGCTGCTTAAAAGATCAAGCAAATAAAGGAATGAAGTCACATAAGCTGCTTCTGTGTGTAAAAAGGCTGTGGGTTACAGGATTAATTTTTTATAGTATATCTCTATACCCTGAATAACTAAGTAAGACCAAACTTGTGGAATCTTAATAGCCATCTCATTGCTGAAGTCTAAAGGAAACACAGAGGAAACTTAATAATATTAAAAGTTATTTTAAAGGGAGTTCACATTGGTTTGAAGGATATTTTGCTTCGCACACAATATCCACCATTGTAAATTCAGAGAACCTAGATTTAAATTCAGAAAACCTCCACACATCCTTACAGCCCTCAGTATATAAATCTAATAGTATTCTTAAAATGTCCACCAGTAAGGTATTAATCTTTTACAGATAAAATTAAAATTCTGAAAGTCATTGGAACAAAAAATAAAGAAAAATAGAAATATTCCCTCTAGAAATGAGGGGAAACTTGGAACTTTGTGGTAAGAGGCTAGTTTGTCCATGTTGCAATGAATAGAGAATAGTCTGTACAGTTTTTCATATCTGACTTGAAACAGAAGTTTGGAACATATAGAAATTAATGTTACTGAATTATTTAATAGTAACTCAAATACATGAAAAGAAGAATTAAAGAAACACAAGACTAAAAAGCCATATAAAATGAAATCAGAAGCTTCAACAAATATATTTTTCTCTTGCAGTCAAAAAAAGTAATTATCAAAATTGTTCAGAATATGTTGCCAATTACTCTGCTCATAACTGCTAACTTTCTCAGTTCTTCTCCTGCCTTTGCTGGGCTCTCTGTCACTGGAAACATCTTAAACCAATTTAAAGTGCTACACCTGAATAAACATGTTGTAAAAGTGTTTATGTATTGAAGTGGGTCAGTTCAAGGTATGGTATTTGGCTGGAACTTCTAATTTCTCTTTTTACTGCAAAAGGGCTGCCAGAAGGAGGAAGTCTGAGCTGAATTAATACATTTGTTACAGTGGAAGTAGAATGGAAACTACTTTAACCACAAATCAAACTGCCTCTTTCATTTATGCCAGTGATAGAGTTTTTCTAAGAAATATAGACTCTGGCTTACAGCCACTGTGAGTTTGTGTTTGAAAAGGAAACCTATATGCTTATTTCTGTAAGGTTTACTCCTATGCTTATTTGCAAGTTCTTTTTCAGGACAATTGTTTTATCGGCAGTATACGTTTGTGAGGCTCCTTCGTCACTGGCATAGCAAACTTGTCTCGTTGGCTCAGAAGAGTCCACAGTCACCCCGATGCCACACAGAGCACTCGGTGCCTGTGTCTGTACCTTCCCATTTAAAGGATCTCTGTGTCCCCCACCCAGCACAGCTGCACAGCTTCACATGACACTGTCTCATTTTCTGACAGTTGAAGGGCTCTGCAGAATACACGTATGCACAAAAGTGTTTATGCTGCCAAAATAAATTCTGTTAAGAGCAAGGGTTTATTTGCTAAAATGTCACCGATGCAGTTTCAGTGACTTGTTTTGCTTTCTTTCCTTTTAGTGAGGTTTAAATCCTATAATATAGTGAGGTTACCACACAGTCCTGACTGAACAAATATTTTAAAGAAATATGCACATCCCCTGGGAACAGAACCAGAGTCAATAATGTACATATTTGAAACTCAGTTCTCTTGAAGAACTGAATGCCTTCCTACCTTTACTAGTGAATGAACATCAATTCATTGCATTGCTAGTGAATGAGTATCAGTTCATTGCACAATATTTATTTTTAAGGAAGTAGTATATTTATTATCTACACTTCTATTTGCTACTGGTTTGCTTTGGGAATATAAGGTTCCACATCTGACGCTCAAGTGATGCAAAAATTAGATGACCGCATTACATTATCCTTTCTATAGCCTATAGAGTTTAATGGGGCTCATTTATTTTTCAGTTCTATAGATTTCTACATGAGACTGAATTAAAATACCTCTGTAATGAATAAGATATATAGCGCGCAGAGACTGCAATTTTATGCAATGACAAACTACCTGTAAAGCTGTTGAAACTTACGTAAATTGTTGCATTTTTTGACTTTTAAGTTCCATTCAACAAAATGTGGTTAGGTTTCTTAATCACTTAAATTCAGGATTACAGGCAAAGTCCTTGCCATGTCTCAGTCAGCAGCTGAACTCTCACAAGAGGCTTCAGGAGGGGCAGTAGGTCATCTTTTAACTTATAGTTTCCATTACTTTATAGGTCGAAGTATAAATGTTAAATCTGCTGGCCTGATTGGAAGACATGGGCCTCAGTCAAAGCAACCATTCATGGTTGCATTCTTCAAGGCAAGTGAAGTGCTCTTCCGTTCTGTCCGAGCAGCCAACAATAAAAGGAAAAATCAGAACCGCAACAAATCCAGCAGTCATCAGGAGTCTTCCAGGATGCCAAGTGTTGCAGGTAAGATAAATGTATGATTTACTAGCTTGTTTCTAGGAGTTATGAGCACCTCTCAAATGCAGTGGAATCATAGCAGGTCAACAGGATACTGCTCATAGGCTGAAGTGTCAGAAACTGTGTTCTCACTCTAAGTGCCCCTCTAGCTTTGCTTAAACCTCTTTCATTATGTTGGCCCTGAGCATGATCTACCCTTCTGTGAGCTAGGTCATTACATGTATAATGGCCTCCTGGAGGGTGAAATGACCAAGTAGTTTGGGAAAGGCTGTATCTGAACTTGAAACTAGTCCTAGGTAGTAGGCAACTGGATGAGATCTTTGTTATGCATAACAAAAAAAGTAGAGATAGTAGAGAGAAGGGTTGCACCCCAACAGCTTGTCTAGGAAGCTTCAGCATAAAACCCAGTGTTTGGACTCTTGTTTAGCTGAAGAAGCCAAGATGGAACAGAAATATATGAATAATGGAATGAGGAAAATTAACCAATCTGTGAAACTGCGAACTAAACTGCTTGCAAACTCAGACCAGCTGACATGTATTGATGTAAATACCTGGTGTGTCCCTGAATGAAGTGAATTCAATCCCTTATTTACCTGAAAGGTACTGACAATAATGTGCTTGAAAAAGTTGTTAATTCTATTAGAGCCTGGAATAAATTTTGCTCCAGTTCTTTCAGCTAGAAGTACAAAGTCACTTTCTATATATTGTCAGTTTTGAACAAACACTTCTACTTTTTGGGGGCAGGGTGTGAAAAGACATCTTTCTAAAACCATGGCAGTATGTTTTTAGTACCAGCATATCAGAACTTTAATATGGATGCTATTCTTATGGCCTGTGGATGTCTTAGAAATTATTTTAGTAACTTACCTTTCTAAACTTTTTTTTTTTTTTAGTTTACCTGGTGGCCTACTGGAATAAAATTCCACTTTAAGTTTAAAAATTAGTGTTAAAACATACCTAAAAAAGAGTTTTTAATCCCCAGCAGTAATTACTATTTTTTCAGTACTGGCTCAATTCTATTTGTATATGATGTATAGGTAGAAAAAATACTGTGTCTTAGGTTTCCATAGAGGACCTCAAGCATGCTTACTTTTCTGAGGCAGATGACTTAGACATGCACGTGTTCCCTCTGAGGACCCCAGCTTTTAAAAAGCCTCTGACGTTTATTAAGATACCAGGGATCTCTATTTACAACTGAATTTTCTTTGGTGTTTTTTTGAGTATTGTAAAATTTTCTGATATTCTGTGTGACTACACAACAAAAGCTCAGCTGCACAATTAATTTCTAACCCCTTATTAGTCAGTATTGCAGGGGAGCAGTTATAAATAAATAATGAAAGAAGTGCTGGACAGGACAATTTAATCTTTTTATTAGTAAAAAAAAAATTACATATGTATAGCAGAACATAATTTTTTTAATCATTCAGTATTTATAAGTTTATGTTGACTAAACATTCTCTTTTCATTAATTGCTTAAAGTTCTTCAGATTTTTTTGAAACAGTATGTTAAAAATTGACTTAGCATCCATGCACATCAGTTAGGGTTGTTAGCTGATGCTCTCTCTGAATTAATTTACCTCAGTAGATGAATTGAATCTGCATTTTGTATAATTCTAGTACGATCAGTGCTTTTTTTTCCTGTAAAAACTGTTCCTTCTATTTTACTGATACCATATGATGCAATTCCTTATTTTCATAAAAGGGCTTTGGACTGAATGACACAAAATTAGTGTTTTCTTGTGGGGTTTTTTATTTGTTTGTTTTAAGTACAGTCAAACATGATCTGTGCAACTGTGCTAACTCCAAAACACAACCTCTTACCTTAAGGGTAAGTAATATACTCTCTGCACAAAATATATTTTTTTAAAGATTTTTTACATTTCCTGGAAAATGTCTTCTAAGTTTGAGAATCACATTATTTTGGGGGGAAGAAAAAAATCATCTAAGTATATGGTACCCATGAGATAAACATAATTATCATACTTTCAGATTGAATCTTGTAGTTCCAGTCCATGAGGAAATGAGAATTGAATAAATTTGCTAATCCTCTTTGATTATAGCAGGAAAGTCGAACACAAGCTTCCTGCTGGTTTAACCTGGAATAACTCAACACACCCCAGCAAGTTGCATTGGCATGAGAATTACTTCAGGAAGAGCTGTCTGTATGTTGCGATACACTAGTCAGCCTCATCTGTGCATCCAGTCATGCTCGAGAGCTGTTGTATAACAAGAAAGTCAGAACACCTCTAGTGAAATGTGCTTTATGAAACAAATTTTCTTCAAACATCTTTAAGCATCTAGTTTGCATATGTGTATCAGTACATCAATATATATGTTGATCCAGGCCAGATCTCTGTCCAAAAAGACTGTAGTTCAAGAAAATCATATTGTTAAACCAAAATTAGGTTTAGAAGCAATTTCAGGTGCAGTTACATCAAAAGCAGGGACAACAACCTCTGACTGGAGATGTAATCACCAAGATGCAGGCATGCTGAAATAGGTGGCAAAGCTGCAGGCACACAAGTAAACACAACGTCACACAGCAGGATTTTCTGTAGCAAAACTGCTTAGAGGAGTTGCTCCTATACCATGGCAAATCAGCTCCCATGCTCTTACCTTGCAATTTTCCACAACAGTCCTCCTATCACAACCAAACTCCTTTTATTTGCTTGCCATTAATGAACAGTGATGCGGCTTTTTACACTATCAGTGATCCAGAACACTTTTAGTAGCTGTTGCAACAGTACACATTAAAATCTGCAGATAAGCACACTGATGTCCCAGGCAATGTGTAGATTTTGTCCAGGTGCTCCATTTTGCAAAAAAGACATGGAGGAGAGAACACATTCTTCTGAAATCTTTGCATCTTTGCAGAATACAGTCCTTCCATGGGGAAAGACTGCTATCAGGGACAAGCTATGACCTTTTCTTCCTATTCATCAGCCCCAGAAACTGGGGAATACTCTGTGCAGGCTTGTTCAAGAAAGCTGATTCTCCCAGTTCTCTACTTCCAGTAATGAGCAATGCCTTATAAATATTATTTATCTCTTCATATTTAAACCACAGGAAAATCCAAATAATTCTGCCCATCATCTTCCTCATTGTGGACTGTCAACAAAATATATTTATCTTTCACTCCTTGTTGACATAAAGGACACAGGGATGGGCAAATCTCAGTGTGTGGTATAGGTCCTTGTTTCCAAGCTTGTTACATAATCTTGTATCTACAGCACCTAAATCAAACATTGAAAAATGCTCATCTATGTAGCCAGAGGTTATGTAACCAGACCCAGGTAGGTATACTGTCATTTATATGTCAAAGGCTTTGGTTATACTTCTCTCTGTACATGAATCCTGACTTTACTATAGTCATGCTTTCCTTTTCTCCTTGCTCTTTTCTTCTTCCTTTTCAATTTCTTTTATTTTTTTATTTTCTTTTTTCTACTTAGCATTCTTTTTCCTTTGCTTTTGGTCATCTTTTTTTTTCCTCCTCTCTTTTGTCTTTTGCGGCTTTCTTTTCTAAGTTCTTGCAGTGAAGTGATTAGCTTTACTGTATTCTCAGCATGTCAAAAATGAAAGACTCATTGTGCAACTCAGTTCTTCCTTTTCAATAGACAACACCTTTTTTGAATTATTCATGAAGATACACATAAACACAACATGAAAAAAAAAAAATCTTTGTGTACATTATTTCAACATCTGGCCAATTTTTGATAGATTTGGGGTCAGAATCCCTGTGTTGCTAAGAACTTTACCTACCTGCTATGCACAGAGGACTGATCTGTTTATTACTTAGACAGTTATATGTTTATCAAAATGTAAATGAAAGCAAAAATAATTAAATCAAAATGAGACAACTTGTTTCCAAAGTAGATCACATAACTCTTCCTTAAAACAAAGGCTGGCTTAATTTTATATGTTGTTGTTGTTTGTTTGTTTGTTTATGTTTTGTTTGTGTTTGCGTTTGTTTGTTATGTTTTGTTTGTGTTTGCGTTTGTTTGTTTTTACACAATCTAGAAAGAGTTATAGTGTAATTGATCATTAGAGGATCCCTCACATTTAAATACCAAATAGTGATTTACACCAGGAAACTCAGAAACAAAGCTATGTAATTTCTGTTCATAATGCAGTGAGATAAAAGCAGAAAAAAATAATTTGTATTTCCTGTATTTTATTGATTGGTGTTACACTAATTAATTAAAAACTGAATTTTTTTCTTCTGAAGTCCAGGGTTACAATGCTGTCATTGATCTTGGTCATCTTTCAGAACCCTTTAACTCCACTCTTTCATGGTTGCCACTGCCACATCATGCTGCAATTCTCATCAGCATCCTCAACCCCAACCTGTTTTGCATAAATACAACATAAACCTAAAACAACTAGGCAGGAGTATATAAAAAAAAGGATCTGAAGCTGATAACTTGACAGCATGATTGTGCTGCAAAACTCCTGCTAGAAAATAAATTGAACATCATAGGAAATAATTATTTGACTTTATTTGGCACTCTACTCAGTTTTGGCCAGCATGTCTTCATAAAGGCACAGAGTAACTAGAGAAACCCAGAGAAGCAATCATAGTGCAGATCAGGACAGCTGACCAAAAGTTGGTAAATTTGAAGAAAAGCTTCTTTAGGCCAGACATTTGGAACAGTTTTCTGCAAACATAGTGAAGCACCACGGTGGGTTATCTCACAGACTGTAGAACTCCCTTCCATTTTCTGTGAAAAAGTTTTCCAGGAATTTTTCAACAGGGATCTTTCCATCCCATCCTCAAGCCATATTCTCTTTCCAAAAATGAAATTTTGTTACTCTTACACTGTCTTCTTCTTGTTGTTGTTGTTAGTGTTGTGAATTTCACCCAAGTTTGTTGTTGGTTTTTTTTTTTTTTATCCTTGCCAGAATGGTTATTTTGATCCAAAAAAGGCACTTCAAGCATTCTTGAAATGGAAACAGAGGAGACAGCCTGTCATCACTGCTCCTTCACATGCCTTACTGATGGCATCACTTGAATAGCACTATAAACCAACCTTGGGGTGCTAATGTGGTGAAGGCATGGCCCTATTCTCTTCCTTTCGTGTTACTCAGGGGAAATAAGCAACAAGGAATCTCTAGAATTAAGCTTGTCCTGGAGAAGCACGTATGGAGGGTTCTATTCTGAAATATATGACAGTGTAGAAACATTAAAAAATTTCTTTAAGAATTATCTGTTAATCTGCTTGGTTTTGTTAGTATTACTAATTAAAGATCATCAAGTGATAAATATTTCCAGAAAATATAGTAAAAATTGAAGTACAAAATGTGATAATGTTTAAACAGACTTTTAGAAATTCTGTTGTTTCAGGACAATTTTTATCATTGTTAATTTCTCTTCTGAATTGGGCTACATTCTTTACCTATCAATGAAACCTGTGGCAACATACAGACTTCTCCATATCTTGTGTCAGGGTCTCACTTGATCTCCTTTGATTACATGTGGGCCTATTTTCAGAGTTGTAACCCAGCAACCAGACATCTTCTAAACCTGTTTCCTCTAATGCTGTATGCATTGTTTTGTCTGTGTACACAAATTGTATCAGGCTGACACTGCTGATTCTGCATTTCCAAGTTTACACTGCCTTTACAACCTACCCTAGGACTATAAGTGACTATAAATGACCGTGTGTTTGTTCTTTTCCATTGTTCAGTTTTATCAGGAGCTCAAGAGTAGCTAAATCTTGTAGCAATGCTTCTAAGTGATTTATTATTATTTTCTTCCTGCAGATTATAACACAAGTGAGCAAAAGCAAGCATGTAAGAAACATGAACTTTACGTGAGTTTCCGAGATTTAGGATGGCAGGTATGAATGTTATAAATGCCGTTTCCTATCTGTTCAATATGGGACAATCTATTTTGCAGTCCCCCATTATTTACAGTCTGTTTTGTTCACAATAATTAATATTTGACTGATGAGACACAAATTCTTTAAATGCATTTCATAATGAATTCCTATCACTGTTGTTTTACCATTCTTGTCTGCTGTTCTCTCAGAGATTTTGCACACATTAATGGTTTTATGATGTGTATTCATTCACATACAGAGATATCTGAACTATTACTCAATATATTAATAGATCTGCAGTAAAGGAAACCCAAATCCACATACTGAGCCATGAAATTTGGCTTTGAATTCTCTCTGGTTCAGTGTTGTCTACTGCATGTCAAAGAGATTTCACTGGTTAGAGAACTAGATTTTGAATCACTGCTCAGTGGTCTTTGTAACACTATAGGTAAGGTTATATAATTTCTGGCAAAAACTCATCCTGCCATACATTAACAAAAAAAAAAAAAAGGTACTTGTAATAAAAGGTCTTAAAGATGGAAGCAGGGCATTATGTGAAAAGTTAATAAAGATCAGTAGGTTGGGGGGGGTGGTTTGTTTGTTTGAGTGTTGGGGTGTTTTTTGTGTGGTTTTTTTTTTCTTTTGTTTGTTTCTTTGGGGTTTGTTTTGTTTTGATTTGTTTTCCCAGAAAGCAAGGAACTCTCTATAAAGAACAAGAAGGCCATCAACAACCTATAATCTAGAAATATTTCATATGTAGGTAAAAACTCAAAGATAGCTGTCTGTGCATTTCACATTTCTCTGAATTATTTTAAAACAAATCTTCATGAACAGAACATGTTTACAAGAAATGTGTTATATCTTTAGTGGAAGCTTATACTTTACATATCTAGCTCAGATTCTCATATGGACTCATTACTCTGTCTCATATTTTGTAGTATATTTATTCTCACAGCAGCCTGCAGAAGTAGGCAGAGACTGTTTTCCCAGCTCTGCAGGGCATAATCAACCTGTCCATGGCCACAGAGCAGGCTTGTGGTATTGACTTGAACTCAGCCTACTGAACAAGTGAGCCATTGTTTCTTTGTAGATCACAGTTTTATTCAGGTATTGACATTTTTTTCATTTTTTGAAATAGTAAATTCTGATATGCTCTGAGATATGCAGTATTCTCAGGAAATCAAGGGTGGACAAAAAAAAAAGATCCCCCCCCCCCCCCCCCCCCAAAAAAAAAAAAAGACTTGAAGAATTCAAAGTTTCAGTTGGAAAGCCAAAGCTACCCTGTACAATATTTGATCATTGAAACTCAGAGTGACAAGAGATTAAAAGAAACAATATCCAAGAACTAGGTACTTGATCCTCTCTGTCCTTCCCACAGCACCTACATTACCTTTGCCTGGAAAAGGAGGAATTCAGCAAAGTAAACACATAGCTCTCATTAACATTTCAAAATATTTTCCCTCTTGTGGTCTTTCCCTCATGCTGTGTTGCTAGAAATACTCAAAATGCATTATTCAGTAACATTCTGATAAGTAATCTCTAGCAACACCCCATTTCATGCAATAATACAATTAATGCTATTGAGTATGCTGAAGAAAGTGAATGCATTTTACTTTTGTTGCACTTGGGATTTTCAGTCTGGGAAGAAAGTATTCTCACAAACGTATTTGGACATTTAATCCCCTTATAGCCTCATTAGTTGATATTAAGTACAGATTTCCACATCTAATTTAATCTTCATCTGAGTTTTGCATGAACAAAGCAAACACACTTTTGTTTTGTTTTGGCAAAAAAGGGTAATCTCACATGCCACATTCTGAAGTTTTTTTGTCCCTGAATAAGTCTTACTTTGATATAGTTTAAAATTCTCTTAGTGAGTAATAAAAACCAAACCAAAACAACAACAACAAAAACCCAACCAACCCCCCCAAAAAGTGGTTTTATTTGTTCTTGGTTTAGGACTGGATTATTGCACCAGAGGGCTACGCTGCATTTTACTGTGACGGAGAATGTTCATTCCCCCTCAATGCCCACATGAACGCAACAAACCACGCCATTGTTCAGACTCTGGTATGTCTCTGCCTATGTTGTAGTTGCCTGTTTTGCAGTTATGTCTTGGCACAGGGTCTGTCTCTTCCTCTCTGTTTACTACTTCTGGATTTTTATGATTTCTGTGATAACCCATTTCAAAGATGTGCTTTGATGATGATGCTGGAGAGAGGATGAACTGTCCAGAGTGGCCTGTGTGGGAGGTTTTCCTTCCATTTCAAATGCAGAAACACATAAGACTGTGTCATATTACTGGAGAATTGTGCAGACAGGAACAGAAGGGGCCCCCTGGTCCCACTTCCAAGAGTTTTCTGCAGTTTATTGAAGCTCCATATTAATATCTACATGCTGTATCTTTTAGAAATGCTGACACTTGGCCACTTTGTGGACCTCTGTTGTCAACTGTTGGCAGAGATACTTAAACTGTAATTTAACATGAAGCTTTGCAAGCAGATGCATTTGCATGTAAGAAATTGTGTTCAGTCATAACTGGCTAACAAAGGCAATTTATAAATAAGTGTGTTTGGATCTGTTGCTCTGCCTGGTACATGTAAAAGGGGATTTGCTGCCATCTTTCTGCCTCTGATAGCTCTTAGGTTAGTCCTGTACATCAACTGGATCAGCCAAAAAGATGATTGTAGCTGGAGCATCTGTCTAGGCCTCCTCTACCCCAGCAACATTCAGCTCCAGAACCTTTAGACTGTGCTTAAATGTAATGCTGTGAGTCCAGTGTCTGGTCATGATTTTTCATCTGTGCCATCTGGAGAACTGTCTTGAACAGTATCAGTATTATCAGAATGATTAAGAAGCAAAAGAACGAGAGAAAATACTTAAGGAGGGAGTGAGAGTACAAAATCAGAACAGGAAAGAGTTGCCATCCTGAATTAGTTGCTGGAAAGGTCAAGGCACTTGACTGCAATTAGAGAAACATGGGTTTAAGGCTCCCTCTGTAATAGGAAAGTAGCCTGACCATTAGACTATTCTGATGAATCTATCCATGGATGGTGAGATTTTTCTCTGATTTTGACATAAAAAAACTGGGCCTGAAAACTCTTTCCCCCTTCAGAAATGAGTGTAACTACTACCCTCCTAAGGCCTCCCCTCCCCATCCAAAACCCTGCATCAAAAAAACCCACAAACAAACAAACAGGAAAACCATGTTTCATTTCTTTCTGATAGAAAACAAATTCTGCTTGTGAAAATTGCCAAGTATTTCTACATGAGAAGGATATTTTTAAAACCTCAGCATGTGCTGAGAACTTTTCCTTTCCATTCAATTTTTCATTTATGCACCTTCTCCAAGTCCAGCCACCAATGTAACATTATTCATCTATACCAGAATTTGAGTCAGCAAGATTTACAAAAAGAAGGGAAAATGTCAGAGGCTGGAAATAACTAGGAGTGTGGCAAGGGGTTCAGGTGAAAGGGAATAGTAAATGCCAGTTGGCAAGGAATACAGCAATGTGACTAGGAGATGATGAAGAATAGTGTATATGCAGTCCTGAGCTGAAAAGAAATAGGTCAGCAAAGCAATAGTTTAGCATTATACAAACATTGTCCAGAAAAATTGAGGTCCCCAAATTAAAGTTCCCTCCTGCAATTATGGACTATTAAATAAGAAGTGGCCCAGTGCTACTTTCTCTTCTGTGTCTGTCCTTTCCCAAAATGGTTAATTTCCCATTTTTAAGAAATTTGTGTAGTTTGTCCTATTTTTTAAATTGGATACTTAAATTTTTCCTCCTTTTATGGCCTTTCTGGAATTGTGTGTCTCCGTCTCCATGTACTGTACATGCATTCAACTGTGCAGCCAAAAAATCATGAAGCTAATTAAATTTTAACTGCACATAAATTACATGAGATAACAGTAGTTGAATGCTTTCTGGTTTAAATTATACAAAATTCAGATTTACACAAGGTGTGCACATGGGGATGGCTTGGGAAACAATTATTCATACACCCCACCCCAATCCAAGTATAATCATCTCCCAGCCATACTGATTACACCATGCTAAAAAAGCCCACTCTTTGGGTTGGGAAGTGATTGTTCCTTGGTACCACTCCAAACTTTACTGACTCTTTTTTTTTTTTTTTTTTTCTTTTGTAACAAAATAGGAGAAACGTTGGGCCACTGCCTCTGTCGCTTCTTTTTCAGAGACTGAGTTTAGGCAGACAGATGATGCAGATGCATAAAAATACAAGACAGATTACATTTAATGAATTATCATAGAATTATAAAATCCTAGAAGGCTTTGGTTTGGAATGGACCTTTAAAGGTCATTTGGTCAAAACCCCCTTATATAAACTCTCTTCCCCTCTCTTGCTTTCCATCAACTGCAGAACAGGCATTGGAGTAGCATTGACCTCCTGGACATGTGAGTCAGTGGATCAGCAGATTGACTCACGCTGATTTCCAGGCTCACTCTTGAAAAGGTTGGGAACATCACTGTCCTGTGAGTCTAGCAAGGACATGGAGCTCCCAGCTGAGAAGGCAAGGGCTGGTGGGACCAGGAGTAATGGCAGGGCAAACATCTGCCTAGACAAGGCACAATCATTCTTTTCTCCAGTGCTTTGCTATTCATTTGTTAAACTGTTTTTAAATGTATGTCTAAACCCTTACTAAACTGCTACTTCAGGATTTATTATTGCTCATTTCAAAAGACCTTCTCATGGTAACAGTTATGTAAAAATCGTTTCCTGATAGACTGTTCTCTGTTGTCTGGCAAAGGCACTGAGCTTATATCACTGCAAGACAGATGGCTCTAACAGATTTACAAAGACTTAACATACAAATGAAACCTATTACTGCTGAAGTCTTCATCCATGCCTTAATAATCTCTTGCCCTCTCTATTACAACTCCCTATTTTCTGGCCTCCCCAGTTTTCGAGTCTTCGGCATGTGTAGAGTATTACATCCAACCTTCTTTCAAGTACAAAGAACTTGTATTCCCCCCATTTTCAGACATTTCCACTAGATCTTGTTCATTCTGGGATGCTATTCAAAACTCTTTTCCTTCTCCTTAACCTTTCATTGATGTATTTCAGCCTAGTGAACATAAAGCCTTCTCTGCCTCAGCCCTTTCCCCAAACCTTCTGTCCAGCTGGCACCCATCATGTGAATTGATCTTGACTTCAGTGGAAGTAGAACTGGATCTGCAGATACATAGATAAGACTTTAAAATGCACTCATGCTGTCTGAGAACCCTCGTCTTACCATTTCATAGGCTAAAACCAGTTTCAGTATGAGCCTTTGCCTGTGCGGTCTGCAACAGACTTTCCTCCATGTTGAGACCCTGACACAGGAAAGACTTTTAGCACATGCTGTGGTCCTGGTGAGACCCGGGACTGGAGGCTGTGCTTCATATTGAGCATTGTCCTTAGCACGATGGTACTGACAATACATTCAAGTGTTTTCCTGAGCAGCCACCTAACTCCAACTCCTTCCTCAATTTCATCTGAAAACCAACATTCTGTCTTGGCTGCTCCTCCTCACTTATCTCTACATCTGCTATTGTTGTATAACTCTGCCTGTGCAATTGAAATCAGAGCAACATTCTGGAGGTAAGCTGTGCTTTAAATTTGCTAACCGAGGAAAATCTGTGACCACAGGACTCTGAATTGCAAAGACATGTTTTGCACTGACATTGTCCTTGTACCTCTCTGTTTGATATATGAGCTATGTATTTATCTGTCTTTCAGGTTCACTTGATGTTCCCTGATCATGTACCAAAGCCATGCTGTGCACCAACAAAACTGAATGCAATCTCCGTGCTGTACTTTGATGACAGTTCCAATGTTATTTTAAAAAAATACAGAAATATGGTGGTGCGCTCATGTGGCTGCCACTAGAATAAAAAAAATAATCTAAAGCAGAGGGTTTTATTCAGAGTTGTAATAAAGTCAAGATATGAGACTTGCTGATGAAAAGGCAGTCCTAAATTTATTCCATTTCATGTCATCTCTCATTTAAATGTACAGTATAATGTATATAGTAGCTTTTATTTATTTAAAAGTATATAGTTTCTTTTGTATGAGAACCATTTATTTTATGGGTCACCTCACTATGCAGTAGAATTTCACAGACTAATTGACCATACTGGAATCTATTTCATTCCATTTCAATATTTTAAAGTAAAGTCTTTGTATAGATTTTTTTTAAAGCTAGAAACTCCAGAACTTCTGTAACTGCTTCATATTGTTAAAGGAACTAAAATACATTTGGTCATATTGTGCCAATGAAAACTGTGGTGGGGTATTTATTTAGAAAAAGGCACAGAAAAAGAACTAAACAAAACCGCTTGTCTAAACATAGTTTTTTTTCTTTTAGAAGTTCTGCTCCATTAGAAAAAGTGAAATGTTGAACAGTGCTTAAGTAAATAAATAGTTGATAGAAAATAGAAGTGAGAAGATTGCACATAATTGTTCTAACTATTTTCTTTAACAAGATGAGTGTAACTGGAGGAGTGTGTTACTTCTTGGCTTGTGGGTTGCAGAGTCTGCAAAAGGCTCAAAGCTTCAGGAATTCTGTGGAGACAGACGCTTGCCTCTATCTATGACTTTCCAAGTTAACACTAAAAATTGAACTACAACATTCTTACCTCAAATCATATCAGTCTATTATCTCTTACACTGCTCCGGCAAGTATTTTTATAATAACAGCACAAGTTAAAAATCAAATAAAAAATCCCACAGAAGCTTTCCCAATATATACACAATTTACTATATACAAACTGTATACAGAAGACAGGGTATGGAAAGACTTTGCTTTATTTAGATTGCACTTCTGGATGTGTTTTGAGTGTGTGAGGGAAGACACAGTTGTCGGATGTTTAACTGAAAAGCTTGCTCTTGATGGTGACTGTTTTCAAGCAAAGCTGAAAAACACCTTTCATAATGAACCATTAGGTAATTAGCAGCCTTCTTTCAGTCTCATCTGCTTTTCTATTAGGTGGACATTGGTTTAAATCTTGAGACTTAAAAGGGGATATTTTTCCTTTTTTATCAATAACTATAATTATTTTGAAAATTCTTAAATCCATATAAATAATAAATAAAATGTTGTGGTTGTGAATTGCACAACTAATTACAGGTTAATATTCCCACCACTGCTACCCATATGTTCATTTTGAATTAACCACATTTAAAGTCTTTGGACACCCCTTTGTTTTAGTGTTATGGAAATGGGAAAATAGAAGCTCTGTTTCCTCTTCATTATATGGTTAATCATAATATATACTTTTATCATGAATTTGCCTTGATTAAAAACAATTCATTTAAACAGTTTTCAGAAAGCTGTTAAAAAATAAATAGGACATATCAATTTCCCTTAGACAGTCTATTCATATAAACTCTGACATTTCTGGTTATTTAAAGTATATTTCAGAAAACTCATATTATTACAGACTGATAAAATCAACGTGTGCATGTGACTGTGTGTATGCATGTGAATGTGAGACTCTTTTGTTTCCAGATATTAATTTATTTTATCTTGCTATTGGAGTAATACATAAATCCTTTTTATGCATACACTCATTTTTTTATTTTATTTTTTATATAACGGTTCTGATTTCAGTCTTGAGAGCTCTTTCTTCATAATACAACAGTTCCGTTTTACAACACTATCTTTATTTTATACTGATATTGCTTACATATCTACACTTAATGGTAATTCATGAACAAGGGTGTGTAGCAAAATATAATCTCTTCAACTGAATTACCATTTTGGAACAGTTAAATTCCTGAGCTGTCCTCAAAAAGTTTACTTGTTTCTGTATAAACTGGGTAGGTGGATACGATTTTTTAAACTCAATTTATTCTAAATGGAATTTGATGGAAACTAAATTTTGGGTACATTAAGTAATATATTTTTAAATAATGGTGTACCATTTTGAGAATAAGAAACTGGAGATTATTGTTATATTATTCTTTAAAATATGCTGTTGGAATATATTTCTATATTTTGAGACCTAATAAACCTGTAATGCTATTTTCTTCTGCTGTGATTTTGCTTTTGAGACACATGACAAAATTACACTGACTCATATATTCTTTTAAAGGTAAAACCAACAGATCACCAATAATTATGGATAAAATTTGTTGTCATTCATTTTTTAGTACAGACATTTTACCAAATTCTTAAATGGCATCTGGTGAACCATCTACACTATTAATAAAAATCAGTACTTCAAATGTTAATACGTTATTCAAAATGTACTAGAAAGGAGAAACAGTTCTTAAAATTCTCCATAAATCCCTAACTGGTCATTCTTCCATTTGAAAGGAAGGATAGTGACACTGCACCTCTGCATCTTCTGGATAAGTGTATGTATTTCTGTTTTTATGTAAACTTATTCAGGTAAGCCCTTCTCCAGTAGTATATAATACAGAGATTTTTGTTCTTTTGCTTGGTCTTATAAAATACCTGGTAATTGCTATATATTTATACATAATATATACACATATATATAATGTGTATGTAATTATAGTAACTTATATTAAATTAGTACCCATATTTACATCTATATATGTTTCTACAGTTACAAAGACCATTCCATTATCATTTACGACAAAAGAGCTTTCTTTTAAAAGTTGTTTAAGCTTTCTGCATCCTTAGCAACTGGAAAGAGTCTAAAGGGATGAAACACAGAAAAATAGAAGCAGCTCTGTACAGAATTAATGTTATGCTATGGGTCAGAGACCTTTTTAGTCTTTAACTTACTCATAATGTTAATACCATTGCTACACATTCTGGGCCAAAATCAAATGTTTCCAAGAAACCACTAGTGACCACTTCTATGGCTTAGGAGTATTCACCCAGTGGAAGTCAGAGGTGGGAGGTGAATACTATTGCAGCAGTGATTTAATTTCCTTTTGGAGGCACATTGCTCTCTGAGTGTGATTTTGATGTCAAGACTGAAGTGTGGACCATTTATAAGTTCTCTGATGCGCTCAGCTATGAACCCACATAACAGTCTCCCTTCAGTTAGACCACCTGATGGGCATCTCTCCTTTATCTGGATGCCCATTTCCACAATGTATTCATAGGGTCAAGTTTTCCTGATTTTGGACAAAGGTTTCAAATTCATTAATTATGGAGCAGGGTAGGGAATAAAAAAGAAAAAGAAAAAAGTGGATTGCATTAGCCAGTTGGGGTTTCTTTTATACAAAATCAAGCTAAAAAATAAATTCATATAAAGAAGTCTAGTAGCTGTCAACATACCAATACACCCAACTGGTACCAAACTCAGCTAAAGATATCTCGGACGGACATTGGCATGGGTATCTTCAAACAAAAAGGATGATCATTCCTTGTTCTGGCAAGGGCTGTCCTGACTGATATGTCCTTTACAACCCCATGAATCTTCTTTTTGCTGTGGCTTTTAGGTAAATATACATTTGTGTTGAGTGAGTAGATAGGTCATATCCAAGCTATACGAGGATCTCAGGTATCTTCATAAATAAGAAATCAGTTTTTTATAGCTGCACAGGAGAATGCAACTGTTTATTTTGCGTACTGGCACCCATTGGACTATAAAACAGTAGTTAGTCTTTATATTATGACAGGAATCAATTGTCAGACAATTTGGGGACTCCTTAAATGGTATATACATGAGTGCTGTGAGTTACATCTATACTGTAGACACTTGAGCTGAGTCTTTATTTAGGGACAACATAGAGAAATTGCTCTTTTGGACTGCAATTCACCTATTTATCTCCAAAGGCTACGAAGTGGGTTTAGGAAAAGGGCTCTGCTATAAACCTTGTCTGAGTAACTGTAGTCAGTGACAAACCCTGACACCTTTAAAATGATGTTACATTGTTGAATATGTTTTACTGGGCTGTTTAATTGGAAAGGGAAACTGAGAAATCTTTTCTCACCATGATGGGATGTCAGACACTTTCATTTTGGAATATAATTTTCTCTAACATTTAATTGGAAAAGGTTGAATTGCTGACTGTGTATTTCTTCTGGTTTTGCTTGGTTGGTTGGTTTGGGTTTGTTGGTTTTTTTGGGCTTGGGTTTGGGTTTTTTTGGTGGTGGTGTTTTTTGTCAGCTTCTCTTTTGGAACAGTATCATGGTAAATTGTCTTTGACTCAACGCTGGCTAAAAAAATGGTTTAGGCTTATGCTCATATGGTTCTGAATTGTTTCAGCAATAACCAAAAGATTCTAATAACCAGGACCTTAAAACTGTGTTCTTTGCATTCTCTATCAAGTTTTCTGCTTGCACATTCAGCTGTGCTTAGGGAGAATCTGACATGTGGTGCCTGAATGACGAACAAGCCACATGTGAATTATACAGCATTGTCTTTTACTATCTCATCTGTAGTCACAGAACTTGAAAACTGTGATTTACAATGTGTTACTGAATTCTTACTCACATGGCTTGAACAAGAGCTTGATTAAAAACAAAAGAAAACTAAGCTAAAAATTCAAGAAAAACAGCAAGGGGAGGTTTTCTTGCCATCTTAATTCAAATAAATCAGCACCAAACGTGGTACTTAAGGGATTGGGGATCTCATGTGAGTTAAATGGGCCTTTTGTGTTCTGTTTTCCATATTTACAACACATGACACAGACACTTCTCCTGACTTCTCTATTTCTAGCTAAATACTTTCTGTTCTGTTCCTTCACTTTTTTGCTTCCAGATGGGCACCATCAATTATTATTATTAATATCAATGAAGATATTTTCATTGCTTTAGCAGATGTTAATGCTTTACAATAAAAAGTATGTGTTATTAGTATTGCTACTTTACAGGTACAGAAAAGTGGAGAGACTTGTCTAAGATATGAGCAGATGAGAGGCAGTGTAAGGGACACAACCAGATCTTCTGTGTCCCAGTGCTCTAATACCTATCCCACACTCTTGGCAGAGTGATGCATACACTTGTCACTCCTGTCCTTGCAGCTCATAACTTTAATGGATGATAGGCAATCTTAAGAGTTACCTATACCTATACATGCATTTATCAAGTACTTTTCTAGTTTCATCATTGTCTGTGGAAATCTGGGAAGTGACTGGTAAAACTGAGTGCAGACCATACCTTTCTTATGTTTGGGTTATATTTTAAGCTACTTCTAGGGAACCAACCAAGATCCCCTTGAAGCAGATCTTGGAGCATCTTTTCAACACAGTCATAAATCTACACCAGCAAAGTTGAAGGCAGTGATGCATCCCTCCCTTTTCTTCCTTACATTTCCCTCCTGCTCAGTGGGAAGTTCAGCAATGTGTTAAGACTGAGACTGTGTAGAAGAGCATCTTGGGGCAGATGTTGGCTGGAGATATGAGAACAACATATTTTCTAGGGAACAGCCCTCTCAGAGAATAAGATTGAAGCAGAGATGTGGGAGCAGTATCTTCTCTGTATAACTTGTCCAGGTCTCTTCTGGGTCTCCCACTGACTTGTGAGCAGAAACATTTGTGAAAATGAGAAAGCTCTTTAATTAAATTGTGAGGAGAAAACTTGGAAAGGGCTCTTTCTGGCAATGTTGCCTCTCATAAGTCCTTCCACAATGGAGAAATCCAGGCTCAAACCTGGAGCTACTCAACAGCAGAAAGAACAAAAGTTGGACAAGACATGGTGGAGGAACATGGCACATATATCAAACTCCCCAAATGGAAAACAAAGATTTTCATGACTGATTATTTTCTTTAGTTGCTGAGATATCTCATATTAACTTGCCATAATAAAGTGTGTTCTCTTCTATTCGGGCCAATTATACATCCACCAATGGGATTATTTTCAAAATTAGTGTTTCTCCCTTAAACTCTGCAATGGCTTTTTTCAGCCTTGTCTGCATGTTATCTGTTTTATTATTCAAGACTAAAAGCTCCCACAGGGAATACTCTTTCCTAGACTGGGCTGCAGGGATGGAAGAGTCAAGAGACAAGACCTGCCAAGTCAGTTCCTTGTTTAATTGAACCTTGAAAATGGAATCCTTGAAAAATCTTTTTACTTGCTTTTTATTTCTTTTTCACATTCATTTGGGACTTTTCTTGGTTTGCTATCTTGGTTTGAATTGTTATGGATAAAAATATGTAAGTAACTGCATAAAGCTCCACAAAATCTTTCTGTGAAAAATATTTGTGTGAGAAAAAAAAACCACATCATAATTGCTTTCCTCTTTCAAAATGGAATTGATATAGCTAGTAAAAAACTTGGATTCCCATTAAAGAAACAAGTTTTAGAAAACTATTGAGCCTGGTTATATTTAATGTTTTGAAATTCTATGAATATAGTGGAAGTTAAAGACTTGCTAATTTGCAGAACCTACACTGTGTATATCAGGACATACATCCCAGGACCAGATTTTTATTTTCAGATACATTGGTGAAAAAACAAAACCTATTAAAATTAACAGTGCCCTTGAAATACTTGTAAACATCGTTCTGATTATTTCTGTTCACCTGTATTGGACACTGAGGTAATGAGAACATTATTCATGCCAGAATACAATTAACAGCTTAATTCTCAAATTTCTTCTTCTTATAACCAAGCCTTTACACATTTACTCTTTCCTCTCACTCATCTACAACAAAAAATGGATGAATGTCATGACTCAAAATTCTGGGGAAAGAATTTCATGCTTCAAAATTGAACTGAATATGGAAAACCACAGACTTCAATTAGAAGTTTTAAAAAAGATCATGAAAACAGTTTTTAATTTATTTTTTTTAAGATTATTGCTGATCTATGGAGCACACACCAGTGCCATGGAAGTGGCCACCAGGGCAGGGGAGCCCAGGCTGTGTCTGGAGCTTGCAGAACCCCTGTTAGCCTGGCAGGGGCTGTGGATGTGGGGTGCCAGCATACCCTGACAAGGAGCCAGCAGTTCTGGGGACTGCAAGTTCCAACATTTGTGGAAACAAGCCTGGAAGCTGCAGGGTTCCCTTCTCTGACACAGTCCAGACATGGGGACTGTCCAGGAGCTCTGCATCTTTGTATACAAGGCAGGACAACAGGAGAGGTGTCTCACTGAACAGTGCATAGTAAAGCCCACTGAAAATACCTTCATTTAATCAGAAAAGTACTTAAAGACACGGCTTTATTTCAACAAAAGAAAAATATTCATTGTGAAATTCCCGCAATGACTAAAATTTCTCCTGACATTTCTGAGTGATGCTTCACTGACATTTTCACAGAGGTTTACTCAGTTTTTGGCAGGAAAGAATTTGACTCCTCTCTTCAATCCTATTTCTACTGAAAACCCCATTTCTACTGAATGTCTTTAAGTTTTTTACCATTCTTTTCATTTTTCCCATGATGTAAATACACACTGCAGAAGCAGTAGTTTTACTCTGGATTTACTCTAGAATAACTAAGTAACATTGCAAAATGCTTCCTACACTATTCTCCTCTCACTCCCCTGAACCTTTCCCCTTAACTGACCTCAGCTGTTGAAAAAGCTGTAAGAAATAAGCCAAATAACAATTGTCAGGGCAGGAATCAGGTGACACGCATGTATTTACACTTTTTTAATTAGGTAACTGAATGTAATACACAGCTATTACATCCTTCTCCTTACAGTCATTAGTCACAAGGCTCTGCCCTGAATCCAAGTGCTATGGCCCATCAGCCTTCCAGGAGAGAGGTCTGCTTGAGCATTCAAGCAATGTCAGGCTAATCAAGCTGCTTCACCCACAGATAGGATTTTTGCTATTTTTAAAATAGATTGCTCCACTAGAAGATCAGTCAATACAGTAATGTTCTTCAGAAGACTACTGAAGTGCATCCAGGAATGATAACCTCTTCCAATAACATACCTGGATCATGATGAGGACACCTGTCCCCAGATGGATTTTCATTATGTAATTGTACATTCTTTATCTTCTGGATATTTAAAATATATATAGCTTTTCTATCAAGGAAGAGAACTCTGTCAGACAAAGTAACACAGCTGAGGTGTTTTCTTCTAATGGTTCTATTTTTTTCTCTACAATCTAGTTTCCATGATTGCCCAAAGCCTGCAGAATCCATCTCACTCATCAATTACTGCAAATGGCTTTCCTGTTGACTACACTAATTTCATGTATTTCTAATCACCCATTTGCTATGTGGGTAATTACTTTGCTCATTTACATGCAACCAGATGTATTGGCAATTATATTCTTGTTTGCTCATTTTCCCACCAACATCAGCTTTTTCTCCTTCAATCTTTTTACGTTGACAGAAAATTTAGTATTCTATTTATGAAAAGTTAAGCAACCTCCATTTTTCCCCCTTTGAAAGAGAAAAGAAGCGTTTCTAAGGCTACTTCTATGTGACACAGAAAAGCAGTTCTATGTAAATGCTTGAGCTAATCCTTCTCTGGAGGCAGTGCAATTGTATCCCTGCATATCTCCAGCTTATTTGCAATGCCAGTAGCAATTCAGTCAGAACCTGTACCTTGACATACCAGTGCACTACATGGTGTAGAAATACATGAAAATGTTCATTGTCATCATTCAGAGTTCTCTGAAGTGCGCTGGTAAACAAGTTTGCAAAAGTTTGTGGGTGGCAATTTAAAGTTATGTTTTTCTGTGCAGTTCCTTTTTGACATGAGCAGTACAAGCAAGCCAAGGCAATATATAATCGAAGGATCCTTCAGTGAGTATATTGCTGTAAGATGTATTCAGTGAGATACTGTGTATCAACTTGCACTGAAAACAACTTTCAAGTTACACTTGGGGTTTACTTTCTCTTGAGGCTGACTTGTATGGTTTGGTTTCCTGTAAAGCCCCAGCTACCATAGGAGCTCCATTATAGTAGCAACATCTGACCAACATCCTGTCAGAAGTACTTCTGAGTATTTTTATCTTTGATTCATTGCATCTCTGAGGATTCAACTTTTGTGAAATGGTGACTGCTCCCCAGCATCATGCAGTGCTTCAAAGATGCAGTGAAGTGGTTAACCATGCTAGACACAGAGGAGTACAATCATCTGTGCATAGTTGAGAATTCCTTAACTTTGGCAGCATGATATTAAAATGTGAGCACATTTCCAATGAAAACGCCGAGAGAATTAAATGAAAATAGAAAATGTTCCGCTGACATTTTTGATGCTGGCTCAGTTTTGTATGAGTAAGAGCCACTGACAGCACTTGTCTTCTCAACCTCTTCCAAGGTCAAGATTGTATGATAGATATTTTGAAGAGTATACTACAGTATAAAAACAGTCCAGCTAGTGAAGTTTTAACCTTATTTAACCTTTGCTTTGTTATGCACAATGATGTAGATCTTAAAATTAATAAAAAGAGTTGGAGGCAATTTTCCTAGAGGAGTCCATTTGTATAATTTTCATATATCTACTTTAGCTCTCGGCTTCTAGTACATATACATCTTCCCATTTTTGTCTGGGCATTAAAGAAAAAGAAGTAGTGACACTAGCAGCTGACTATCAAAACTATTTAGTCAATTAATTTTGGAAAGGTTGTGAACTGATATTTGAAGTCATATATCAAGGTCATTTCGTACAAATTGTTAATACATAAGGTACAGTTTCAAAGGCATAAAACCAGAGTCACGTGCTTCATTTGTACAAGTGAAAGAGAAGGGCTCAGTTCTGGATTGTAACCCTGCTTCTGTTATTAATCCACTATGAAACTTTAGAAAACAAATAATCCATATCTGGATATATCTGAGAATTAAGAGGATAAATACCTTAATAATAATGAGGGATTCAGATACATCTGTAGCCATGTAAATGCATAGATGTTATTTTCATATACATGCCATCTGGTGTATTTCCTCATTAGAAAATTGTACCCATTGCTCATCTGGGCTCTTTTCCAATTATTTTTCTAATGTGCTCACATGAATTCAAGTGTCATAGTTTGTTTCATCCTTAGACATGACCAAAGGAGTTTATTTGCTCACGCAATCCACTTTTTATTCTTATTAATACTTTTCAAGTGACTTTCACCTATCTCTGAAATGTTAATGTTCTTGTTCTCTGAATTTTATACATATTGTGAAAAAATATGAGAAACATAATGTGCAGAGATGATGGCTCACTGGAACTGAGAGGAATTTTCCCTACTTAATGACATAGGGGGATGATTCATTGCATTGTAGAACTCTTTACAGAGGTTTACATGCTAATGAAGAGTGCAAGATGGTAGAGAACTGAAATAAATGCCTAAATATACATTGAAGTTGTATTAATCTTTATTTCCCTGATGAAACTGATCTATGAGGGAAGAAGACAAACAGAAATACAGGTGGTTTAAGTAATATTCTTACTGACACTTACTGAGTGTCACTAGAAACTGAAGGGTTTGGGGTTTACATTCAGTACCATCTACAATTTTTCACTTCAAAAGCATATCTCCAAAATCATAGTGACCTTGCAGGATCAGAATATTCACTTTACCATTTATTTTCAGACCAAAAATAAGGTAGATGTAACTGTAGACCTCATCTAAAAGGTCATGAGAAAGAGAAGAATTATCTTAAAATAGCTTGGAGCAAGAAGACTGTGCATTCAATTAAAATATTGGTGAAGTGATATCCCCAGATGGGTTTAGTTCTTGTTTTGGTTTCTAGCTGTGCATACTTGTTTCCTCTCCTGCACAACAAATGGTATACTCAGAACATCCTGAGGCACCAAAAGCCCTTAAGGAAGAACATAGATGCCTCAGGAAAATTTTTGTCTTTATTTTCTTCCTAAATTTCTAGGCTCTAACCTTGTTTACGCTGGTGAACCATAATGTACATTCAACGCATCTACATTATGGATTCTATCATGCAAAGTCCATCAATATCTATGCACTTGAAGCACAAGCTCACTACCACCACCATCAAGGTTTCCAATCTGCACTGCTGGCTGTTGCACTAGCACATATTGTGTAATTTTCTTGTTGAACTGGTGATCAAAAATTGCCACCTTCGATATAAGGCCTGGATGAACAGTTATTTATCTGACCAATATCTTCTTGTTTATTAGCACATCTCACAGACTCACAGAATTACAGAATTTCTGAGGCTGGAATAGACCTCCAAGATCATCAAGTCCAGCCTATGACCCAACACCATGACATCAGCTAGACCATGTCACTAAGTGCCACATCCAATCTTTCCTTAAACACCTCTGGGGTTGGTGACTCCACCACCTCTCTAAGCAGTCCATTTCCATGAGGAAGTGCTTCCTAATATCCAATGTAAACCTCCCCTGGTGCAGCTTCAGGCCATGTCCTCTCGTCCTGTCACTAGTTGCCTGGGAGAAGAGCCCAACCCCCACCTGACTACAACTTCCTTTCAAGTAGTTGTAGAGAGTGATAAGGTCCCCCCTGAGTCTCCTTTTCTCCAAGCTGAACAAACCCAGCTCCCTCAGCCTCTCCTTTTAAGACTTTCCCTCCAGTCCCTTCACCAGCCTTGTTGCTCTCCTCTGGACCCACTCCAACACCTCAATACCCTTCTGGAAGTGAGTGGCACAGAACTGCACACAGTACTCGAGGTGAGGCATATCCCTAGACCTGATGGCCACACTATTCCTGATACAAGCCAAGATGCCATTGGCTCTGTGCCACCTGAGCACACTGCTGACTCATGTTCAGCCAGTAATCAACCAGTACTCCCAGGTCCCTCTCTGCCAGGCCTCTGTCCAGCCACTCATCCCCCAGTCTGTAGCGCTGCATGGGGTCACTGTGGCCAAAGTGCAGGACCCTACACTTGGTCTTGTTAAACCTCATATTACTGGCCTCAGCCCATCGACTCAGCCTGTCCAGGTTCCTCTGCAGCATCTCCCGACTCTCCAGCAGATCGACACTCCCCCCCCAGCTTAGTGTCATCTGCAAATTCACTAACATGTAGATGTTTTCAACATCTTTACTGATGACCTGGATGAAGGGATTGTGTACTATTAGTAAATTTCTGTATTTAGGTTAATTTAAGCCACGAAATTTGGTACAAGTTCTACTTCATGATAATTCTCCCTTGACTGATTTTACCCTTCCCAGAAACACCATTTGCTTTGCCATCTTATATTTGCCTCTTCACATGCTATTGTTACTAAAGGGTTTTATATACCTGTTAGCACATGTTCTCAATATTTGCACATCTGCATGTCTTTCCATGTGATGTTTTCTGTTCTTGTGTTTTAGGTGCGCGTATAAATAAAGAAAATGACTTCATAATAAAGAAAATGCTGGGATACAGATTGGTCTTTGAAAAGTGTGTTAGCCTTTTTTTCCCTCAACTTTTTTCAAATTAACAATGTGCTGTTGAGCACAGCAAATAGGTTTATGGACTAAGCATACCACTGGGAAGGCTAAAACACCCCATGATGGTGCCAAGATCTACATTTTGCTTTCAGCTTTCTGAAGACAGGTAAAAGTAAGATGGAAAAAGCCACATCTTTCTGGACAGTGCATCTGTACTTCCTCAATTTGTGGCTTCTCCCAGACAATTTGTGCAGCATAGTGTGCTCAAGAGTACAACAAGACTTCTCCCTGAAGGACTGCACATGTAGCTCATGGTTTAGGGCTCCCCTGTCCTCCTTCAGACATGTTTTGCCCTATTTTGGGATTGTTGAGCACAGGTATTTGGTACATGTGTATCAGCTCCAATTGACATTGTCAAAAGGCAGCGGTATCTTTGCATGAAAATAATAGTTCTTGGGTTGTATTTTGGGTTGGATTCTGGTACTGGATCAGGAACACACAGATCAGGATCAAAGGTGGAATGGCCAGAGTACTCCTGAGTTGCCAGCCATTGAAGAAGTGAGGAAGAAGCCAGAAGAAAGGAGAACAAAGAGCTTGACCCTCATGATCCCTCAGCTTTAAACTAAATATGATGTATATGGGATGGAATACCTCATTGGTCAGTTTAGGGTCACCTGTCCTCTCCGTTTGTCCCCACAGGTGTGGCCTTGTGGCCTCAAAGTGGTGCACGAGATTGAGCAGTGACCTTGGTCTGCACACCAATCCTTGGTAGTAACTCTAACCATGGGGTGTTATCCTTGCCAGCAGCAGACACTGTCTGTGAAAACAGGCTGCTAACTTCAGACAGTGCAGTTAGTTAGAAGAACTGGGCTGAAAAGTAAAATCACTGGATGGAATTGATCTGTTCTAACTCAAACCAGGACACCTGGTTGAGGAATTTATCTAACAGCCAGTATATATCTCAATGACAGATAATGGAAAGATACAGAACCCCAGATTTTAGTCACTTGGGTGGTACTAACAATTAAAAAGGTTTTAATTTCTATGATTTCTAAGCAATTTTTTTACCTGATATTTGGAATTTTTCTAATTTCTTAGGGCTTGGGCACCCATAATAAGATGTGATTAATAATAAATTACAATGCATGAAAATGCATAACGATATGATCCTCTATTGTCTTTTTTCCTACCTCATTTATTTGGTTACTGTTTTATTTAAGACTTCTTAATGAAGGTCTGAAGAATGGGGAAAAGTATGAGGATGGCAGAATTTGCTGGCTTTGCTGGATGCTCCCTGTGGTCTTTGCCTGAGGAAGATCTCAGCAAGTGAGCAAAATTTACTCAAGATTTGGTTGAAAGTGCATTAAGGACAATAAGACATTAAACACTTGGTGTTTTAGAATTTCTTTCTTAAGGAAGAAACAAGATTGCATAAGAGTGTGTTAATAAAGTAAGCACTGTAGTTTATATAATTAAAAAATGATTGATAGAAAGGTCTTTTCAGCCACTATTTGCATCACAATAGTACTAACAATTATCAGTAAAAACTGCTCTGAGACAGCTTGTGACAATCATAATGTAACCAGTCCTCCAAGAAGTCTCTAGCTGAGTACTACATAATATAGTACTTAGTCCTATACTGCAGTTGGAGTCAGGAGTCACTTATAAAACACAGAAGTTGTTACAGCATTTACAATTATCCTTGAACGGTTCGGAAACAAAATTATTAAAATTCTTTAAGATACCCAGGCAAATTTGGGACTTTTATCACTTTTTTAAAGGTGCTGTGATACCAGGAGTTAGAAATCCCAAACTGATAAAGGAAACCAAATACTATTTAACTGTTACCAATAAATAAATAACTAAATAATTAGCAAAATGTCAATTTAGCCATCACTGAATCCTCAAGTTGCCTAAAGTCCAGTTTCCCTAAAAATTCTCAAATACCTCCACTTGACAGCTCTAGAAGTGGCTGATCTTGCTTAGTATCTGGACATCTTATGCTTACAGCAAAGCCCAGGCAGTGCCTACCTGTTTCCTTGACTGGTTCAACTGGTTGGTGTGCAAGCATAAGCTGATTTAACTATTGGATGCTAAGGCCCCACCCTTTGCCAGAGTCTTGATCTCTCACTTTCAGAGTTTGTTTGGCCCTCTTTGTGCTGAGTCATTGTCAGCATGCAAAGCCAACAGAAAATGGATGTGAAAAAAGGCAGTTGTTTCCTCAGCAGACTGACTGGGCTCAACACAATGCTGGTTGAATGCTTAAGGCCATGTAGTAGAAAGGTTGGAAGCAAAGGGTGGGCAGGGCCATCAGCTGGCTCAGACTGCTGTAGAAATCCAACATCAGAGCATGATGGAATAGACCAAATGAAGAACACAGGAATTAAGATGTTTTCTCCACCCCAGTGGCTGTGAAGGTTCAGTTTCCATTCACTTAAACTGTGGAATATTTGAAATTTTCTTTTCTCATTTGTCCCTGTTTGCTCATGAGCAATTTAAGTTGGGCTCCTGTTTGGAGGCCAGATCACCTGACTGTCTCACATGAGCTACTGCTCATCCAGAATTGTCTCTGTGGTAGCAGGTGACTCAAGAACCAAAGCAGACACGGTCAGATCTTCCTGGGACCTAGCTGAGCATCCAGACCATCCTACTTCATCCTATGGGAGTCTGGGCAGCCACTGTAATCTTCCACCTATGGACTGTTCCTGCAGCTCCTCCTTGTCCTCTCTTCTTTCCCAGGTACATGGCATACGACCTGCAATTCTCAGCCATATATGTCTTAACTAGATATTACAACGTGGCTTTTGGTTCTGAAGGGTATTTTAGGATAAATCAGTCTTAGTACTGTCTGACAGAATTGTACTTTCAGTAGCATACTCAAATCCTTGTGTAGGAGAGAAAATATGCTTATGATTATGAGGGTCATTACCTTAATGTCTGAAGAACTCATGTGGGAGCTGTGGGCTGTAATCCCCTCAAGCTACTCGGAACCCCACATTACCACATCTTGGTCTCTAACCCTCAGCTTTTTAGGTAAAAGGGAACACTGACACAATTACCTTTTACCACCAATAATGCATTTTGTGCCTAAGACTGCAAAAATGTTAGTTCACAAAGGAATTTGTGGCATGAATTCCAGCTACATGGGGCCTTCTTCTCTGGCAAATCTTCCAAAACTGCTTTAGCAGTATCTGCTCATTAGCTTAGTCAGTTCTGCATTCAGCTTATGGACCCCAGAGACAGCAGCTTCACTCTTGCTGAGCACATTTGGGCATGGTGAGATATGTAAACCACTGGGGTCATGATGCTCAGCTTTTTGATGACTGTGCCCTATAAAGACCAGGGTCCTGTCTGGGAAGGGGACTTACACTTTTAAGTCCCTTACAAACTTTTGAAAGTATAATTGCTTGCCATATTAGCTGAACAATGTTTTCTACAGAATGTGATACCCCCTGCTTGCTTCGGGATATGTAATCTGCACTCTGAACCCTGTGGTCACCATGAAGCCTCCCATTCACAGACATGTTAGAGATGTAGACCAAGAAAGCTTAGTACATTTCTCTGCTGAATGTAATGTGAAACCCTCACATAGTAGCTGATCTAATTTTCATCAGACTCAGCTCACTATTTTGGGGGGATATCACTGCAGAAAGGAAAGGAATTTCTTATCAAACTGTATTTCAGAAAACAGTCTAAAAATACAGTAGCTTTTTCTCCTTATCTTGAATTGTTAGCTTCAGGTCTGTTCTATGATTGCCAGTAAAAATTGTGTTTTCCATGTGACGGAAGGATTTCTTTTCTGACTGAAGTGCTTGAGAATTGCCTGTAACTAAAAGTAACATCATGCACAACAGATATGCAAATGCTCACAAAAAAAAATGTGTCCATTTACTTCATCTATACATTTGATATACATCTCATGAAGTTAAATGACAATTTTAGTCATTATGTCTACTGTAACTTAAACAAGGACAGGGCATGGGTTCATCTTGTTTCTGTGTCCATCATGTTGTTCACTTCCAAACTGCTGGTTAATAATTGCTAATATTCTCTCTGGACACAGTTTTGACTCATGCTAGTTAGCACTGTCTCATATGTAGGCTCAGTTCAGGGATGGCATGGGCTAGGGGACTGTTCCAGACAGACAGTATGGTTGAGGCCATCTTGCAAAAGGGGACTGAAATGGACATAGCTGTAGATATGCACTATGCCAAACCATTTGTCCTTTGCTCCATAGGGTGAGCCCTGGGTTATTTTATGCATTAGTATGGATGTAGTTTCTATTGACAGAAGGAGATAGACCCACCTCCAGGATTAAAAAGAGCATTCAGCAAGGACGAAATCTTTGTTTCAGTCAGAGAAGACTGATCTGTCCAGGCTTCTCAAATAGAAAGAGTATAGAAAGAGTACCCAAGTGAACATGGCTATTTGACAATAGGCAATTTCATTTTTTTTTCCCTCCAGATTCTTTTCCAAATAGATTTTAATCTGATGTTTTAAATTAAGAGAGCTGAGTGAGGTGACACTGTCAGGTGGAAAGGGTTGTGGTTGTGAACAAAGGAGCAGCAAGCCAGGACTGTTCATGCTTCCTGCAGAGACCAGGGAAGACTGATGACAAAGTAAATAGCTATAAAGGAGAGGAAAAAAGTCAACCTAATTTGGTACCTCTTCTCTCATTTAGAGATGATAGTTATTTTCTGATTGAATCCTACTGATTTCCAAATTAAAAGAAAAATAATATTTAAAAGATTAATTATTCAGGCTGCTTAACATCATATTCCTTTTTCATTTTGACTTCCACATGTCATACTGAATCAAATTAATATGATGTTTGATCTCAGAGGGTTTTTGTTAAATTTTCTTTAATACAAGTTGGCTCATTAAATTGTCTTTGAAGTTTTATATTCCTCCTAGGATATAAAACTTTTTTTTTTTTTTTATTAAGTTTAACT